>BPLR01002610.1:0-90099 GCA_021605095.1 Caerostris extrusa | reverse complement strand
AATTAAATAGACTAAATTTTCCTTTATGCATATTTTTCATCTAACTACTTTTGTATTTATGTATTTGAGTATTAATCAAGGTTAAAGTTATTTTATACAAGCCTATCTACGTATAATGTATCAATAAAAAGTGTAATTTTTTTCATGTGAACTAATTCATCCTTTTCCTTTTATTTTTTATTGGGAAAAAAATTCATTTCGCATGCATTCATTTCTTCCGTTTGGTACGAATTTAAAAAAAATAAAGATTTTCATCCATAAATTCAAGGTTCTTTTAAGAATATTTGAACTATTTCAATTCTAGACAATTGAGTCTTGGGTCATTCGACAACGATACGGCCATTTTGCTCATTATACAGGAAGATTCAACTGTCACGGAAAAACATTAAGGGGTGGTACAAATCACTAAAGCAGGCATTTTTTTTTCTTTCTAAAGGACTGTATGTTCGGATGCCGACTTGTTGGGACACGAACACAAAAAATGGAGCTTGAGAAGAAAATTATTGATTATTGACAACATCACTTCAAAGTGTTTGTTTGATTCAATGTTTACAATAAATGCCACTCACTAGAACGCATGCTTTGCAGCGCCGAAAGAGTGACAGGCGAACGGGTGCTAGCGGGCATTTTGGGCCCGTTTGGATAGTCGAGGTCCTCCATTAAGTCAACTGGAGGCTCTAAATGAAAATAGGGTTGTAAACACATGAAATACAGTGGGGTTGGGCAAACTCCGGCCCTTCGGAAGGTTCTATCCGGCCCGCGGATAGAAATTTAATTTACTCTTCCGAAGCAAATTAAAAGAAATATATATTTATATATTATATATCAATCTCCTTTTCTACTTGGATTAAATATTTTTTTCAAAGGATTGGTGATCTTTTTACTTTCTCTATTTTTGTTCTACAAAACATAAATCGACGGAAATAGCAAGCACAGACAGCTTTCAATCGGTAAAGTGTTAAAAGCGGAAGTTCTTTGTTAGTTATAGCTGTACCAACAAGTGTTATCTCTTTCTCGGGGAGCAGACCTATGGGAATCCAATATAGGTGAATTAGATGTTGCAAACTGCGCATTTTAAGCTCCAGCATGCGGCTTTTTCTTTTGGCGCGACTTCTAATATTATTGATTGCGTATGGAAAGATTACTAGTGCTTGTTTGGGCCATTCGTAAAATATGTCAACCCAAAAATGGCTACTAAAAAGCGTAAAGTTGATTCAGAGTGCCGTGCTTTTAATGATGAATCGACATGGAAATTTTTTTTATTCAGTTGTGAAGGATAAACCAGTTTCTCATTGCAAATTCATTCATCTCATTAACATATTTAAATTATAATACTTGTATATTGTTTTTAAAATTTTAGAAAAAATTTATCTTGGCCCTGTAAACTTTTTTTTTTTTTCGATTTTTGGCCAGCGATCGAAAACGTTTGCCCATACCTGGCCTAGGAGTTGCCAGCCGGGGATTAGAAACTCTTCCCGTGACGGGTACCAGTTGAGGTACTGATGCTGAAAGACTTGTTCAATGTGTGTTCGGTCCTCAACATGTCACTTCCGACCCTGCATTCCTTTACAAAAATTTATGCTTTAGAAAGATGCACCCCCCCCATCAAATGATTGCTTGAATTACTCCGTATAAAATTCTTTAGTTTGTGCCGCTATGGACTTGTGCTACACTTTTAGTTGTTGTCAAACGTGCACATGCTTTTTGAAATTTTAAATTTATAAGTATAATTTTTTTCATAATTGATAAAAATGTATAATTTTTAAATTATCAATTAAAATTATTTGTTGATTTTAAAGTTTCTCTTTAAAATTTATTTTATTTTATACATCTTTTTTTATATTATGTGTTGATATTTTGATACATAAAATCTCTTAAAAACATGCACATCAGCATTTATTTCCTTTTATTAAAAAAAATAGAAATGCATGATTTTAAATAAAAAGAATTTGCCTTTATTTTCACGTGTTTGTCAAGCATTTTATGACCTCATTGAATTATTTAATCGTTCATGATGAAAATTCTCATTACAATTTTTTTTTTTTAGATATCAAAGAGCTGTTTCCTATAACTGCTGCATAACGAAGCTGTTCCAGCAAAAATTTAAAAATTTTGTCCCGCTTAAACCTGAAAAACATCCCTAAGGAATTTTCGTTCCTCCAAAAATTAAACTTTCTGCAACTGCTTGAGCGATTTAATTCTTTATATATTTTAAGAAACATTTTTTTAAGCTTTAATAAATTGTGTTATAATGGTTTGTTGCAGTTCGTATTTAAAAGTAATATTTTCTAAAAATGAATTCTGCTGACTTTCTTTGGCTTGCTGTAATTCGATATTTCGAATGCAGCATTTCCTTTTTTTCTTCTGTACACAAAGTTTAAGCGGTAGTTAAAATTTAAAAAAGAATTCTACAAATATACTTCACAAATGCTTGAAATTATCCTTTTTAGATTATTAACTGAATATATATATTTAATTGAAATTAGCAGAATAAAATAAAAAGAGATAATTATTGAAAAATCCAATGAACACTGGTATTTTTTATATCTTTCATAATTAGGAGTTCCTAATTTTTCAGGTGAAATTGCTCGCACTTATTATATAAAAAGAAAAACATCTTTTGAACTTGATGATTCATAGTGAAATTATACGACAATAAGCAGTTGAAAAATTAATTTTTGCAAATATGAAGCTCCAATGTTAAAAATTCAAATACCAAAATTTGGGATTGAAACTTACAAAATAAAAAAAAAAAAAAAAAAAAACGAACATGAAAACAGGAATTTGATCATCCGATTCTTTAAATGGATCATGAAAACTACTCAATTGTCGAATGACACTGAAAATATATAAAACGAAAACTTTTTAAAATTTTATCACACAACTTTTTCAAATTAAGTGCTGGACTCCATTAAAATTTTGTACAAAATTCAATGAAAGGCGATAAAGGATCCTTAAAATAATTGAACATCGAAATTCGTTAAATAATTATGTTTTTATTAACTATAATTTAGTAGTGTCTTTAAAGGATTTGCTGCGATGATTTAAATCATTAGTAGTTTTGTTTTTGTATATTGCCTGCCACCGACATCTCGGAAACTGAACTGTTAATGGTGTAAGGCAAAACTTATGTGCCAGAGTATTTTTGTTTTATTGAAGTTTACAAGAAGTCCTTGTGTACCACAAGGTATCACACGAAGCTTACAGATTAATAAACAAAAAAAAAAATCAATTACAAAATAATAAAAACATGAATTAAATGCTAAATTTAAAAGTGCACGTGACATTACAAAAGAGAAATAAAATAAGAATTACGAAATTACAAAATGCTGTTAAAGCAGGCCTCGTAGGGCATTAAGTTGGGTGGCCATTTGATTGTTTGGAGTTCCTCGCTTAACATTTTCCAAGCCTGGAAACATTGTGGTCGATATTCCGCCCTCCGCCCACATTGCAGTTGCAACGATTATTTCAACTTAGTTTAAATAGGAAATCAAAAGGTCAGTTCAATAACTATGTGATTCTGAAATGAGTGAATAAATGATGAGCGGAAAGCCATTGGGGAATAGAGCGAAAGTACTTCTGGAGGCATTGGATGTGGAATAAATTCCGCAGCATGTCGACCATTTCTTTGAGAGACTTTTTAAAATATGATTAGGGTGCTTTTTACCACTGATTCCAATGTTTCGTTTGGTGGCTTTTTCACGAACCGGTCAGCTCATTCATTGTCAAATGTTCTTATACGATTACGCACAAATTCAAAAAAATCAATTATATTTTGTTAAGCAAAGACACTAAGAGTTTTTTTTTTTTTAATATTAACGATAATAATGTTATTGGGTGCAATATTCTTCAGTGATTCTAAAGAAGTCGTCGAATCAGTGCAATTGACACATTTTGAATAGGAATCATTTTGCTAATTTTTATCTAGTTTGATCAAATACTAAAATCCAGTTTCATCTTTAAAATTTGACCAAGAGGCCGTGGTAGTTGTTCTACGCATGGTCAATTCTTGCACATTAAATCATAAGTCATGTTTTTCATTTTGTTGTGTCAAAATTCCAACTCTTTTATTGGCCATATAGCTGAGTGATCGAGTTGAAATTCCAGATGTTCCTATCATTTAACATTTTGCATTTTTTAATCTTTTGTGAAAGGGAGAAATAGGGTTCATTACGGTGGGCACAAGTTATGCAACCACTATTTACTGAGATTTAAGTTACATAAGGACAAACATCAAATTTGATTAGAAAAAAAAAATGAAAAATGTTACATTCAAACAACACCAGAGAGTTCTTAGCCATTACTGAAGAACTTCGTTTTATTTATGGAGGGTTCCGTTAATGCAGTTTGTTGTCACATATACGATTTTTCTTTGTATCGCATAAAATACTCTTCAGCATTAGCAAGTAAAAAAATGAAGCTGTGCTTTAGTGCTGTGAACTTAATGATAGTGATAGGGTTTGCAGTAGATCTCTGTTCTGATTGCTATTTATTTTGTTTATTGACATTTGATAAACTATATAAATGTAACAGTTGGGTTGAAAAGTTCGTAGGCTGACACATAGATGGCGCTACTAGTATAAACGAAATTCCTTTTTATCCCTTTTTTCAAACTAACAAAAGTTGCTTCACTAAAAATGGCATAACTCGCATACCAATAGTGCAGCAGATGTCAATTTTATACACGTGTCTTTTGAAGGTTAGGGCTAACTAAAAATATGGATTTAATACTAGTAGCGCCATCTATGTGCCAGCCTACGAACAGTTCAGCCCGCCTGTTATGTTGACCAGAAGCTGGCAACCCCGTGGCAAGATCAATACAGGAATTGCACAACACTCTTTGTTCCGTCCACCTAACTCGCCGATTTCGTGTCACTTGATTTGAGACTGCCACCTCTCGCTAACGGAAACTGCAACAAATTATGCAAAAGAAACGGCACAGCGAAGAAATGGTTCACTCACTGTCTTGAGGGATCCGTTGAAGGAGGTGACGCCCTCCGAGACGAGGGGCAGCAGGGCGGACGGGCGGACGGGGCGGCGCCTGATCCTCCCGCGGGCCACCTGGTAGATGCGCCAGTACAGGATCAGGATGATCACCAGGGGAACGTAGAAGGTGGCGCAAGTGGCGAAGATCTGGTAGCCCATGTCCTGGCTCAGCAAGCACCTGGAAAAAACATACGTTCAGTTCGTGTGAAAAACATACAGTAACAGGTGGGATGAAAAGTTCGTAGGCTTAGACATAGATGGAGCGACTAGTATTAAATACATATAAATTTTAGTTAGCTCTAACCTTCAAAAGACACGTGTATAAATTTGGCAGCTGTTGCACTATTAGTATGTGAGTTATGGCATTTTTAGTGAAGAAAGTTTTGTTATTTGAAAAGGACGCACGCAGTGGACGCCCCAAAGAGGCTGTTACCGACGAAAAAATCAAAAATGTCCACAAAATAATTTCTGACAACCGTAAAGTGAGGTGGATTGAGATAGCTGAGACCCTAAAGATATCAACGGAACGTGTTGGACACATCGTGAATGAATATTTGGATATGCGAAAGCTCTGTTCAAAGTGGGTGCCGCGCGAGCTCACAATCGACCCAAAACAACAACGAATGGAAGATTCTAAGCAGGTGTTTGGAGCTGTTCAATCTTAGTAAACCCGAATTTTTTCGTCGATATGTGACAATGGATGAAACATGACTCCCTCATTTCACACCGGAGTCCAATCGACAGTCAGCCACGTGATGGACACTAAAAATGCCTAAACTTCACTAAAAATGCTATAACTTCCCTACTAATAGTGCAACAACTGTCAAATTTATACACGTGTCTTTTGAATGTCAGGGCTATCTAAAATTCATATGAATTTAATACTATTAGCACCATCTATGTGTCAGCCTATGATCTTTTCAGCCCGCCTGTTACTAGAGTGCAAAGAGGATAGAGCTTATTCCAAAGGAACAGAAAGTAATGGCAAACATTTCCCCAGTTCTTCTCGTACTCGAGTTGGCCCCGCATCGCCGCTTGGCTGCTTTTCCCTTCTTGAACTTGTTCAGAAAATCTACGTGTGTTTCGGGGGAGGTAGCGACAAAGAACCGTCCATTCAATTCCAGATCAAATTATCTGTTTCCTCGCTCCACTGGCTCTTCCCTCCCCCACCCCTCCCTCCCCCTTCCAAAAGTGAATTAGTAGAACAGTCCATAAATTTCGATTGTCTCTATTGGACAATAAGCTTTCTGTCAGTTCCGTCATTCTATTTCCCTGCGACTTCTTTAGAAATTAAGCACACAATTTTGTTTCGGTGAGGCATCAACAAACGTTCTTTTTGCGTACTTCCTCGAGGGATATCAGACAGAATGGAAAAAAAAAGAAATATAAAGCTTAAATTACAATAAAGAACGCTATTATGATACTAAGGATTGTTTTTAGTTTTCTGAAACTAATCTATAACATCTTAATAGATCTGCATTATTTTTTAAATGCAGTTATCTTTGATAACAATTTTTTTCTACTAAAATCGAAAGTATGTCTTTTTATAGATAATAAGCGTATAGTATCAATAAGTGTTATTTATTTCTTTTATTTACTTATTTTATTTTCTCTTTATTCGTTTATTTATTTACATAAATTGAAGTCTAGATTTAGCTATTTTTATTGAAATCGGATTGGGATTAGGATAAAAAATTTTGATTTTCTCATCCAAACACCTTTCATTCTTAAGGGGTAATTTTTTTCAAATTCATTTTGGCTTCAGATCAATTTTTTCTAATTAACTTAATAGAAACTATACACTGTTAGAATTGCGATCCATCTCGTCGGATGAATCCTTCTGCGCTTCATCGGATCCACCGTTTTAACTTCTTCAATTTACTATCGATTACTATTATTAAAATCAGAACTGCAATCCTCCGATTCATTTTCAGTGGTTTGGAGATCAACACACAAACCATCGATACCACCATCGTCACTCAAACTCTCTTCACTTCCATTAATCACGGGGGGGAATAAACGCAAACGAAAAAAAAAAATCCAGCCCCCTTCCCTCGCCTTCCAAAACCCAACAGACTCAAATTCTCTCATTTTTTTTTTTGTTTTGTTTTTGTTGTTACATTTTGTGCTTTGTTGCTTGACTGTCTATCGCAGGGATGGGCAAACTTTTTCTGTCGCTGGCCAAGATAAATGTTTCTAAAATTTTAAAAACACTATACAATTGAAATATGTTCATGAGAAGAATGAAATTGCGATTTCATTTTTAAATGTTCCTTATAGCGAGGTTCGAAGTGAGATGTACCGATTCTGAGGAACTAGGCTGAATGCTCATCTGTCAGTCTACTTTTAAAATACTCCTTTCTAAGGTTCATAGTTGAAAACACTTGTTCACACATATAAGATGAAGCAAACATAGCACTGATCTTCTGGACGTGAGATATTCAATTTGGGAAACTTACTTTCGATAAGGATTTGTAAAACTATAACTTTGGCGTATTTAGAAACAACTGCTTGAGATGATTGTTAGATTGCAACTCAATTCATTCAACCTGCAAATCTGACGTCACTACTTTACAATTTGCATTGAAAGGCATGGTTCCAATTTTGTTTGAATGGCACTGAAATCTTGAAATCTGCGTTCGAACTCAAAATGCATTTTTTTTCAAGCTATCTTCATAATTCTTAAGCTTCCCTTCATTTACTGAGGATATTGAATTTAACCTCGGTAAATGACACAATCAATAATATTAGAACTCGCGCCAAATGAAAAAGCCGCTGGCTGAAGCCTAAAATGCGCAGTCTGCCACACTGTGATGTCTAATTCACCTATATTGGATTCCCATATGTCTGCTCCACGAGAAAAAGATAACGCTTGTTGGCGCCAATCTACAGCTATAACTAACAAAGAACTTCCGCTTTTAACACTTTACCAATTGAAAGCTGTCTGTGCTTGCTATTTCCGACGATTTATGTTTTGTAGAAAGTAAATAGAGAAAGTAAAAAATCATCAGTCCTTTGAAAAAAGGAAAAAAAAATTTAATCAAAGTAGAAAAGGAAATGGATATATAATATATAAATACTCGTATATATTTCTCTTAAATTGCCCGGACCGGCAAATTAAAATTCTGTCCGCGGGCCGGATAGAACCTTCCGGCGGGCCGTAGTTTGCCCATCCCTGGTCTATGTCGTACGTTGTTACAATCGCCATCGGGACTTATCGAGACCATCCGCCCATGGAACTAAACTCTTGTAGCGTCATTGGTATGCCAGACATGCCTATTGCAACGAGGTCACGGATAGATTTAATGTATGTTAAATATATTTTACATATTTTAAAATAAAAATTCTTGATTGAGTTTCAGACAATTTATAAACTATATCTAAATAAAAAAAAAAAAAAAAAATAGAAATTCAATAGATGTAATACCGTATCCAAACTGCTGAAGACAGGTTTTCAGGGTGACGCTCAAATTTTTCGCAAGCGAATGTGGACACGCCTTTAAGTCGCTGATGATTTTTTTTTTTTTTTAATATCTACTTTATTTAAAACGCCTCCATCTTCAACTATCAAAATAATACTAGTATTAACTAAGATCTATGCACGAAACTTCCTCTATAATTCTGTTGTGAAGGAATTTTAACTCAAAATAATCACTAATCACTTGATAAATCAATAACCAAATATATACATATAAATAGTGAGGAGACTGTTGTCGGAGAACAGGTAATGGATGAACTGATGCGTGGGAGGATAATGGCTTTTGGAAGACAAAGAAGGATGATCCATCATGAATGACTCTTTGTTGAGGGCATAATATATTCTCCATTTTTTTTATGAAATTAATTTTCCTTAACTACTCCGCGCGCCATTTTCAATGGGGGGGCTGATGGATTGGCCTCGAAGAACAGAGCCTCACAAAGCCCGTCGAACTGACATGGAGAAGCGAAATAATTTTAACTTTCATTTAATTTTAGCTATATAATGGAATAAAATTCTATCGAATGTTAATCATCGACCTTAGATGACAATCAGAATTCAATCTATGAATACTTAGATATTTTTAAATACTTGGATATTTTTTAATATAAGGCGAGAGCGTGATTTTTCTTCCAAAAATTCGTCCAAAATTCAAAGACCCTATACAAGTAGAAATGAAAAATATATATATATATGTCCTGCAACGTTCAAACGGGTCCGCCATGTGAACGAAAATGTCGTCAAGCATTTACAGTTTTCGAACCAATCGCTCTAAAGAAAAACCTCAGATACCAACAACCCTCTATGAAGCTGAAACACATTTCGCTAGCATCGGATATTTCCTTTTGGTGATGACGCAACGAGCCACCCAGCAACCAGCACTATAAGCGAAAGTAAAATGATTCATTGACATAACATGCATCGTTCATTTCATTTAAAATTAATTTTTTTCTCAAAGATTTAAGGGATATAAACTTACAGGAATAAAAACGTGGTGCTGCATGGAGCTATATTTGGCCATGTATCATCTGCACCCGGCTAAGGAAAAGTGTCTAGTACGTTTTTCGCGAGATGAGTTTAGTTTCAGAAAAATTTCTAAAAATTCACGGCTAATTTCCTACTTAAGATGTTTGTTCATCTTTCTTAAGAAGAAATCTCATGTTTTCAATGAAAAGCATACCATTATCAAACGAAGCAAGATTTTCTTGTTGTTGGTTCTTATCCCACTTGGCTGGCCAAGTCCATGAGTCCATACGTACTCATGATTGAAGGGGAAGGAAGCAGCTTCGGTTGTGATGGAGCACCCGTACGTAGAAGTCTGACTTTGGCTCCGTGACGCTCTTACAGTCATAGGAGACCGGGACCTACGGCTTAAAGTGGATTCCGAACCACTACAAACATCCATGGCACTGGCGGGATTCGAACCCGAAACCTGGGGCACCGAGCGCCAGAGCGCTGACACTCGGCCATTCAGGTCCCAAATGTGTGAATGCCGAAGGCACGCGGTTTTCCCAGGTGGTCACCCACCCAAGTACTGACCGCGCCCAATGATGCTTGACTTCGGTGATCTAACGAGAACCGGCATATTCAGCATGGTATGGCCGTTAAGATTTCTTTCATCCGTAAATAAGCCGACAACTGTCATTTCGATTCCAATAAGAACTGATTTATTATTGAACTATGCGGAAAGAATACAGAAACGAACGCAAAAGGCTAAGCTTTTACAATGTATAAACATCTACTGAAATTACTTAATTAGTATTCACAATAGTCATAACAATCAGGGATTAATAAAGTTCCGTCATAAAAGATATCATTGTTTAGATACTACTTGCCATTTCTATTTTTATTTTCAAATGATTTTTGTACCTTTCCTAGGTCATTTTCTCTTAATTTGTAACACGTTGCAATAATGCGACTGATTATGACCCGAAATCAAAATGACCCGAAATCAAAATGACCCGATATAAAAATAACCCGATATATACTTGTGTGTCAGTTGAAGATGCGATAACAAGAGTCTATTTTTCAATGATTTAAACTTAACTCGCGGAAGCAGATGAACGTGAGTACGTTTCATTTTCATAGTTTAGCTGAAAATGTTTTAAATATATGCTGAACTATTTACAAAAATTCAACGACGGATGTAAAGTTTGACAATGTTTTATTCTACGAGATATCATTGCTTTGTAAAAGTGACAATGGGCGCATGAACATCTTAAAAAGAAGGGACTGAATGGCCGAGTGGCTAGCGCTCTGGCACCACAGGTTTCGGGTTCGAGTCCCGGGGAGCCATGGATTTGTGTAGTGGTTCGGAATCCCCTTTAAGCCGTAAGTACCGGTTCCAATAGGATCGTAGAGCGTTGCGGGGCCTTGTTACTCCGCGTCCGTGGCTTACCATCAAGTGACACTCGCCCCTGGGTCATGCAAAGTGAGTAACGTCTGTGCAACGCTTGCCTTAAGGCATCCAAGACGTTCATGTCTGTTTGCCAGCTGCATTAGAAAAAACCATCTTAAAAAGAGAAGCGAAATTGGCAAATCTTTATATGATGAAACTTGTTGCGTTCGTGGAAAACGTAAACACATCAATATGTTCCTAAACATGCATCCTTCGTAGTATAAGTACACTGCAAGCTCAATGGCCACATCTCCAGTACGTACGCATCGTTGCAGTTCTATCCAAACAAATTAATTATTCTAAATAGTTTTAATAATAGTTAGTTAAACTAAATACACTCATGTCCATAAATTAAGGATAACGAAGTTCAGGCAAAAGAAAGAGACAGAAGCAAAAACAAATTTGACTTATTTGTAAAATCTATTTATTAAACAAAAGGGAAAGAGCAAAAAAGATGCTATATGTTTGGCATAATTAATAAAAATTGCGATTTTTACTCCCTAGAGCAAATTTCAAAAAAGAACCTAATTACAAAAACTGTATAACATGGTTAGTATGATGATTAATATGGAGTAGGTCTCCCGGACGATGCAATACAGGCCTTACAACGCCTAGGCATGCTGAGTATCAAATTATCAATCTGATCTTGGGGAATATTACACCACTCATCAAGCAATACCCTCCGAAGTTCCGGTTGACAGGTGGGAGGGGTTGACGGGCTGCAATTCGTCGGCCAAGCATATCCCCACATGCTCTATTGGATTAAAGTCCGGTGAGTATGCTGGCCAATCCATACTGGTGATATCCTCCAATTGAAGGCATTCGCCTACAATGTTTGCACGGTGAGGACGGACGTTATCATCCATAAACAGAAATTCAGCACCCACGGCGCCCCGAAACAAACGTACATGTTGTTCCAGAGTGACATCCCGATAGATGTGGCCTGTCATCGTTACACTCTGAACATGCAGGTCAGTTCTGGAACCAAGAATAATTCCTCCCCAAACGAGCCATCCTGCACCACCGTAACGGTGTCGTTCAATGGTGTTCTCTTGGTGGTAACGGGTACCTGGCGCTCTGCATATGAAAGTCCGGCGAGAATCAGACTGCAACTAAACCTGGACTCGTCGGAAAACATCACACAAGACCACTGTTGCGGTGTCCACAATGCATGCTCTCTACTCCAGGTTAATCGCAGGCGACAGTGAGTTGCGGTAAGTGGAACACATCTGACAGGCCTACGAGCATATAGACCAATGTGCCCTAAGCGTCTGTACACGGTCTGCCTTGAAACTGTCGTACCGGTAGCCGAAGAGAGCTGACGAGACAGGTCTGATGCTGTGCTCCGTCTGTTTCTTTTGGCAGTAACTGCTAAATACCGGTCCTCATTCGGCGTTGTAACTCGGGGGCAACTTGTGCTGTAACATCTACTCACATTACCATCATCTTGGAATCGTTGCCAAAGCCTGGAGATGACACTCTGGGCGATTCCAAGTTCCTCGGATACTTCCAGCTGGGTACGTCCACATTCCAGTCGTCCGATAATTCTACCCCGTAAAAATCATCCAAATGCTTCCTTTGTGCCATAACTATGCGGTTATTGCACTGAAAGGCTTTTAAAGCGTTTGTGAACAATTTTACTTCTTTGCCACCATTCATTAAATACCCCTCTCTTACACTCTCGTCATTGTGATGTACTATCCGAGCCATCTGGTGGTTTCCTGTAATTTGCATATTCTTCTTCAAGATATGTGTGATAATTCTACAGGTGAAATTTTTATTTTAGAGTTCAATTTCTATGTAATTCTAAATTATCCTTAATTTATAGACATGAGTGTAATTAGTTAAATTAAATAATAATAATAGTTAAATTAATTAAACTAAATAGTTTAATTAAAAAAATGTATCCCTGTAGAAGAGAAGCCCTGAAATAATCTGCGCCTTAAACTAATATCTTAGCATGGCCTCAAATATTGCTAAAGGAGAACGCGGTCCTTACCAGGGGGAAGGGGGTCGGCCAAAAGATTTCCGATTATTTATCGTAATTGTATGTATCTTTGCTCATGGATTGTGTGAAATGAATTATATTGAACTCATCTCTATAAAAGTAATATTTTCACAACAAAGTATTTTTTTACAAGTTTAATAAAAATGCAGTATTTGCACTCACGTAAACGACATTCCTATACTCTCATTTTGATTACAAAAATCTTTTTTTTTTTTTCTTTCTAATGCAGCTGGCAAACACTTAGATAGCTTGATCTCGAATGCCTTATAGGCAAGAACTGCACAGACGTTACTCAATTCGCATTACCCAGTGGACGTAGAACTTGAAGATAAGCCACGGAGAAACAATGCCCCCGCAGCGCTGTACGATCCTATTAGACAAGGACTTACGGTTTAAAGTGGATTCCGAACCACTACAAACTTCCATGGCACCGCAGTGACTCGAACCCGAAATCTGTTGTACTGAGCGACAGAGCGCGACTCAACCATTCAGGCCCGGCTCACCAAAATAACAACACTAAATAAATAGGAATCAAAACATTATAGATTAGCTTAAGAAAGACCAAAGATAATTGTGCATTTTAAGCATAAAAGATGCCCTATTCGTAATATACTAAATTTTATTTTTCTTTAATAAAAGAATAAGTTCTATGAGATCTTATTTCGCTGTTGAAATCAAGATAGCTTTTTATAACCCTTAGCACTGAGAAAAGTCCTTCTACGTTTTTTTTTTTTTAGCGTGTGGGTAAAGTAGGCGCTAGCTTTGCTAGTTATTTGAAGGATACAATTGAAATGCCGCAATTCTATTCAATTTTAACTTTAATAAAATATAATAATTTTAACTTTAATTTTAACTTTAATAAAAATTTTAACTTTAAAATAAATTAATTGGAAAAATTAAAATTATTTTTATGAAAGAGTTGGGAGTCGGATTTTTAAATAGACTCCCGACTTTTCAAAATGTTCGATTCCTGGCTACCGACTCCCATCCTCCACTTCTGATTCTTCTATTGCAAAATAATGGAAAAACTAGAGCGAAGTAAAAAGTGCGGAATAAACAATAAATTTTAATGCATTTTGATGTTTAAACGAGCTTTTTAAGTCATGAAAAATAACACCTTTATAACATAAATTCTTCATGACGATTACATGAAACTCTGCCAACGGCCATACCATGCTGAACATGCCGGTTCTCGTTAGATCACCGAAGTCAAGCATCATTGGGCGCGGTCAGTACTTGGGAGGGTGACCACCTGGGAACACCGCGTGCCGTTGGCAATCACACATTTGGGACCTGAATGGCCGAGCGCTCTGGCGCTCGGTGCCACAGGTTTCGGGTTCGTGTCCCGGCGGTGCCATGGATGTTTGTAGTCGTTCGGAATCCACTTTAAGCCGTAGGTCCCGGTCTCCTATGACTGTAAGAGCTTCACGGAGCAGAAGTCTGACTTCTACCTACGGGTGCTCCACACGAATAGAAGCTGCGCCCATCCTCCCATGAGGGACAGGACAACAACAACAACATGAAATTCTATTACTTGTGACTCTCTATCTTTGGAGAAATTTTATCTTAATGGCACATATTGAGCAGGGTGACCCAAAACGAAGCAGCCTCTCTTCAGAGTCTAACAAAAGGCCGACTCATTACAGGCCGCTGTTAAGCCTCGGGGCCATTCTTAAAACGGGCGCGATATGCAAAAGAAGCCCGCTTAACGGGGCGCACCCCCCCTTGTCCTGGTCGGGCTTTCCACGTCATCGACAGTGCGCACGAGGGTTGCGCCCCGGCGGAGGGGAGGAGAGCGTCTGAGACGGATATGATATTATGAAGCAGCTGACGTAAAAATGAACACCTGACCGCATTCCAATATTTTGCTCACAAGGTGGAATAAATGTGAACGTTGCCTGAAGCAATGGGTCGGAAGAAGTGTTTACGTAAGTTAAGTTTTTTTCTTCTAATGCAGCTGGCAAATAGACCGTGATCTTCGCCATAAGGGCTGCACTGATGTTACTCACTTAGCACTACCCAGGGGCGCGAGTAACTTGAAGATAAGCCACGGACGCGGAGTAATAATGCCCCCTGCAGCGCTCTACGATCCTATTGGGATCGGGACCTACGGCTTAAAACGGATTCCGAACCACTACAAGCACCCATGGCAACGATGGGATTTGAACACGATACCTGTGGTACAGAACGCCAGAGCGTTAGCCATTCGGCCATCAGCCCCCCGCACCTTTTAGATACAATACCTAACAGATTGTACCTTTTACCGTAATCTTCCATGAGTCTCCTCGCTAATGAAGGGAGTGGAAGGCACGAGTCGAGTTTTCTGCTGTATTAAGAAGGGACTCTTCGTCTCGATGACACCTTGACATTCTGACGCTCCCTCCTGGAATGCCTCGGTCGTGATTTCTCATCAGCTGAGCCTATTTCGGAGTTCCGAAATCGAGTTAACCCAAACTGTTTACGCTCGAGTCCTATTCCGAACGAAATGGGACGCAAATCAAGTTGGACCTATTTCAATATTTCAATTAGTATACCAAGATGCTACTATGCATTGGTTGATTTCAGAAAAGCACGCATAACATATTTCTTTAAAAACCCATCATAAATAGTATTGCATTTTGGGCAGACAGTGTCCCATTCTGAAATCTCTGTAAAATACCAATCTTTCCGTAAACAAATACGCGCTGCCGAAAAACTAATCGAAGGCAAAGTCAAATGTCAAATCATAAATTCAATTTTTTATTTTCTGTCGTTTATTGATCATCCACTAGAATAGTTGAATAGCGAGAGAATGATCACTGCTGCACCAAACCCGTTAAAGAAAACTATTGCGAAGTAATATTTTATTAATAAATTATTTAACTGTATCAATTATTTTTTTATTATTATATTTAAATTATCTTATTTGTAATCATTCATAAAATTTATGAAAATTAATTTTGTCACACGTGAAGAAAACCAGGAAAATGCAACGCATTGATTCGCTCTCGAGATTCTCGAAAGTTGAATTTCTCTCCACTTTTTCTGTTGTTATAAACTTGTAAAATGCCTTCAATTTAATATCTTAAATCCATTAGAATCAAGTTTTTTTAAACCAAAAGTTTACTCAATGGATAATAAAAAAAAACAAATGTGATTTAATTAAGTTAACAGGAGGCTGAAATGTTCGTAGGTAGACACATTGATGGAGCCACTAGTATTAAATCCATAGGATTTTTTGTTAGACCTAACCTTCAAAAGAGACGTGTATAAATTAAACAGCTGTTGCACTATTAGTATTCGAGTTATAGCATTTTTAGCGTTCATCACGTGTAGTCCTCTCGGCTAACTGTCGATTGGACTCCGGTGTGAAATGATGGAGGCATGTTTCATCCAATGTCACATATTGACGCAAAAACTCGGGTTTATAACGACTGAACAGCTCCAAACACTGCTTAGAATCATCCATTCGTTGTTGTTTTCGGTCGATTGTGAGCTCGCGCGGTACAAACCACTTCTCTACGGTTGATTTTCCAGGTGCAAAGTCAGAATAATGTTTATCAAGCCAAGCCTTGGCTTCAATAGTATTATTTTTCGCCCAAAAGCAATGCTTTATTAACACACGAAATTTCTTTTTATCCATTTTTTTTTCAAACTAGCAAAAGTTGCTTCCCTAAAAATGCTCTAACTCACATACTAATAGTATAACAGCTGTCAAATTTATACATGTGTCTTTTGAAGGCTAACTAAAAATCATATAGATTTAATACTAGTAAATCCATCTATGTGACAGCCTATGAACCTTTCAGTCCACTTGTTATACCTCAGTAAATAATAACAGTAAACAATGCGATTTTTATACAATTCACTAGAGCAGAGTATACGATGCGATTTTCATTTCATACAATTCAGCACAATAAAGATCTAATAAAATTTGTAACACATAATTAACAAATCATTCAGTGTTTTATTCGATTTAGTTAAATCAAGAGAATTAAAAAAATAAGTTAATTTTAGTCCATTTATGCATTCGATTAAAATATCGCAAATTCATTCAGTTATTTTCAAGAACCGCATTCAATTCTGTCAAAGTTTCTCGTCCTATTTTATGTTTATGGTTCCTATTTCATTTTAACAAAAATAAATTTTATGTACGAAACCAATTTAAAAAGAAAAAAATAAACGTCAATGCATACTTTTCTGGTCGATAAATTTCTTCTACTGAAAATAAAACTGCAGTTCCTTAAAAAATGTGTAACCGTGTATTTCAATGTCGACGCATCCGTCACCTCTTCTTTTTTTCCTGACCGACGTGCGAAGTCGAATTTAGTCCGATTATTTGGAAATGTTTAAAAAAAAATTAATTAAAAAAATTTCATATTCACGGAAATAAATAAATCAGTTTTCCCTTGACAATAATGGAATGCGTTTGCAATCTGCAGAGCTCTATTAAGTACAGTTATGACGAGTACTTTTATTTTGAAAACAGGTTGCTGTACAAAAGAAAAATTGTGCTTTTAAAATCAAAAAGTTATTTTTGATTTTGCGTTTATTAATTTTTTTTTTTTTTTTTTTTTTTAATCAGCAAAATTTTCCTGAACTGCATGTCATTTTTATTCCTGCAGCATATTAATATGACTGCGAAAATGTTTTTAATGGAAGCAAAACGCAATAAAAAATTTTTTCCAATGAATTCAATCGGACCATTTCTAAGTCTTAAAACCGATTATCATCAATGGTCACAGGTTCATTTTTAAGAACATTAAAAAATAGCAAATCCCTGTATATTAATTTTTTTTCGACGTCTCTCTTTACAAGATAAATATTGTTTGTTTAACTGACGGATCTATTTACTATATTTAAAACCGTTAGTATTTCGAAAAATAAATGAAAACGGTGAATCTACTTTGAGTGAATGTCAGTATGTTTCATTTCAAATTCTTCACAAACGAATGCTACATTCTTCCTTTTCATCAATATTGTATAGAAGAAGCGATATTGTGTAGAAATTAACAAAGAATGGATGTCTGGTGTACGTGTTAGCTGCAATCTGATTTTAAAAAAAAAAAAAAATTTCTGCAAGCTGTAATCAGCAATTTCTTAACAAAACAATTAAAGATAATCAGACATGGAGAATAAAAAAATGAATACATGCTTTTTTTATGGATATCGAAAAATGCTTTGATCAAAAGTACCGAAAAATATCGGAATTTATTTAAGGATTCTGAAATTCTTTTATTAGAAATCATTTTATTTTTGAGATTAAGAACAAAAATGATTCATTTACTTGCAATTTTTCAAGACTGACTGTTTAAAGACTGCTTGATAAGAACACTTTTACGAAAAGAGATGGAAAAAAAAAAGAACAATGGACTACCACAGAATATTTAATAAGAAATAACCCATATAATTTTTTTTTAACTTTAACTTAATTACAGACAGCATGCGTTCGGTGTGCCGACAGTAAAACGGCTGCATTTCTAATGACTCCTGAGAGAAGCTCGGAACTGATTTCGGAAGCTTAAGATGCCATCTTTACAATAAAATAAATAATAATAATAAAAAATTCTTGATTTTTTTTTTTTCTTCGTGAAAATCTTGATGTGATTAGAGTGGGTTGCCTTATTAATAATCGATCTATTAAAACGGATCACGCATAAAAGGAATTTGATAAAAAAAAAAATGGATTCATATATGCTTCACTGACGAAGATTTCTCCCGTGGTGCAAATTTTTTTTAACATTTCGATTGTTTTCATTTTGAATGCGATAAAAGCTATTTTACTGGCCTTAAAACTCACGCAAAAATTATATTCCAACAGAAATGAGTAGAAAATTATGGAAAAGATTTCTTCTGTTTATCGACTCGCCCCCCCTAACAGCTCGTTCCCACCGAGGCGAGAGGCGGCGACGCGTCGCGCGGCAGGGAAGAAAACTTTTTCGACCCCTTCACAGCGAAACGTCAGAAATCGCTTTACGCCTAGTTACGCCTAAGTTCCGCTTCGAGTTGAAGAGGTGCCTGTTGGCCGAGTGGCTGGCGCACGGTACCACAGGTTTCGGGTTCGAATCCCGGCGGTGCCAGGGATGTTTGTAGTGGTTCGGAATCCACTTTAAACTGTTAGTCCCGGTCTGTTTAGCCTAAAAATGCGCACAAGATGACCGTAGAGCGACAAACCAAGCAAAGCTTCGAGTTGAAAGTTGGTCAACTCGAAGCGGTGGATTTCAAACCGGTTTCAGGCGAACGCGGTGAGGCTAGTGATTGGTCAAGCTTCAACGCCTCTCACGCCTCGGTGGGAACGTGCCTTAAGAGAAGTGCGCATAAAGGAACCGTAGCTACGCCCCTTCCGTTGCAGTCACTGCTTTCAGAAGGGAGGGCACTCCATGGCGATTGTGACACTATGCGTCAAATATGTGGCACCCATTGTCGTCTCGCTGCGCGGAGAGAATTTTTCTAATTTTCTCTCCAGTACGGACAGCCTACTCCTAAAATCCCCGTCGATGGAATGTCCACGGCCTGCATAAGTCGGAGTCAAGCTCCACTGGGGGTCAACAACAAAATACTGTGGGATTTCTAAAAGATTATTATTATATGCCGAAAAGAAAAAGGTGGAAAAATAGGACTCGTTTGTTTTTTAATTCGCGATCCATTTTCCACTCTATACCAGAAATGTCATTGGGTGATAAGCTATTTATTATAAATAAAAAAGCGGATGAATTTCCGACTGAATGTTTTTCAATTCGTGTGCACAATTATAACCTCCTTGACATGGATTAGTTGAATTTGAATTAAAATATGAGAACATTTATTATTTTTGGCATACTACATTTTCTTTCGTTCCTTAAGGGACCAACGAGTTGGGTTGGTTGAATGAAAAAAAAAAATTGAAAATATTCTGCTTTAAGTACGTCACGCAACTGACGAACCGAAATTTGTTATCGCTGCAGCCGAACAATTCCCATAGATATGTCAGGGATGGACACGACACATCTGTTGATCGAAAACTTTTGCATTAAATTCGAGGATTATTCATTTTTTTTTTAATTTTTAAATCGAGGTGCATTAAGGTGAGTGGAGGGCATCTTGAATAACGTTAAATCTGCTACGGATCTTCCCTTCCAATTGCAAGTGCCTTTCGCTCAGTATTAAAAGATTTCATTTAAATAATGTATGCTGTTTTTCTATTGGATCTGCATGTATAATGTTGTTGTTGTATGTTGTTTTTCGGAATTATTGTTGTTGTCGTATGTTGTTGTAGAAAGTTCTTTCGGTTTTCACCATTTAAAAGAATAACGGAAGCCTAAATTACTTTCTTTTTTTCCCCTCATGGAAAATTACTGAAATATACTCATTTCTTCAATAAACTGGAGTTCTAACTAGCGTACAGAAAGTTTATTGATTGTGTTTCGGAATAATATAATGCGGTTTTGTTTCAGTCCCACTCCAAGAGGGAGACACCCAGTCAATAGCGCAACGACAACAATCCCGATAATTACTGCTAGTTTGAATTCATATCGCTGAGTAATGTAATCCATTATCAGTTTATGCGAGTGCGCGCCCCGCGGGCCCGACGCCGCGAATCCGCAGATTTTCCTCACCTGGCGAAAATGCCGCGGGCTTGATTAGATCACTCCGCGTCTGTGTGCCTCACTGGTTTATGTCTGCATGCCTCACCGGATTTCTGTGAAGGTTAATATAATATTGGCTCATCGAAAAAGATTGGACACATTACCATAAGCCAGGGGTCTCCAAACTACGGCCCGCCAGTGTCATCCATCCGGCCGGCGACAGCGAATAGCTTATTGTTGCTGTAATAAGTTGGATAAAAAAAAACACAGAATGATAATAACACGGTTTTATTGACTTGCTAGGTAAAAGCTTAATGACAAGCATAATACACAGAAAATTTAACATAACAAAATCATAAGTAAAGGCATGAATTAGAAACACAATCATTTTGCACAACAAAAGCTACAACAGTATTCGCCACGCATAAAATACCCCGTGCTTCGTAGAAATGCAGCCAAATTGTATCTCAAAACCGCCAAAACACCTCCCATGCGGACCCCCTCAGTGAAAAGAAAAGAAAGAAATTTCTCAAAGGGAATTATAACATTCTATATACAGATGTCCTTATACACAGTCCAGTCCCATTAATGTGACCACCTGTCAAAAACCAGAATAACCACCTTTGGCAGAACGGACCGCTGCAAGTCGTGCAGGAAGAGAGCCCATTCGGTTTCTGAAGGTGTTCATTTGGATGTTGAGACAGGCCGACTCCAGTGCCGAAAAAGGGCCGGCGAAAGTAGGTGGTGGTCACATTAATGTGACTGGACTGTGTATATAGGAGAATCCTCGAGTTTTTCTGGCTCGAGCGCCCTCTAGCCACCTTCGTAAGTCTGCGACAAAGGATGTTGAACTCGCAAAGCAAATTGCGATATCGAGGACCCCTTCCCCCCTTTTAAAGACTCGATCTCGCATTTATGAAAAAAGCGACTTAAAGTTTAATAAAATGGAAATGTTTCAAATGACATTTAAAAACAAAAATAGAAAACGACACGGAATTCATTGTTCGCGGGGATTTGCGGAGAAGGGTCGTCGCTTCCTTTGTGCTGCAGATTCGTAATTCAATGAGCGCATTCTGCGCACACCTCTTCTCGGTATTGTAGGGGAGGAGGAAGGCGAGTTCTTCGTCCCGTTATTTTCGTTCGGGATGCCCCCAACTGAGAGAGAGAGAGAGCATCTTCATGAATTATTGATGCCGGCGGAGCGTTCGAACCGGGAGGTTCCGAGCACGTGTGGCCGAGATCCACCTGGAAGGGGGCGTCACTTTCATCATTCTTCGAAAAGAAAACAGTTCGAGGAATTTGCATTCGCGATGCGCTCCGTTTCCACGAGAGAATCCAGATCTGTGTTCGATCCTATTTCACAAGCAGCACTGGTTCGCGGTTAAGATTTCCACCTACAGTAGACTTCAAGGATATGCTAATGCCAGCTGAAGTGTTCAAAACGTGCTAATGTTTCGGACTCAGCAAAAAGTATTAACGGGGATTATTTTTCTAGATGTAGCCAAAGCATTCGATAGAGTCTGGATCGATGGTCTTATACACAAATTAATTGCCTATAAATTTCTTACTTACTTAATTTTACTCATTAAATCTTACTTAACCAATAGAACCGTTACAGTTAAAGTCAATAGCTCTCTCTCATCGCACAGAAATATTAATGCAGGAGTACCACAGGGCTCATTGATTGGTCCAATTTTATTTAATATTTACATAAATGATATCTCACAAATATCACACATTAAATTAGGCATCTACGCAGATGACACCGCGGTTATTGCATCGACAAAAATATCCAAGATGTACAAAATACCTTTCACCAATACTTCACACACCTCGAAGCTTTGCTCACAAGATGGAAAATCAAAATTAATGTTGACAAAACCGGGGCTGTACTTTTCACGAGGTGAAAGATTCTTCCTCCTAACATCTACCTCCTTAATCGGCGAATTAACTGGTCTACTAATGCTAAATATCTGGGAGTTTTTGACAGTAAATTAACTTATACTAATCACATTAATCATGTTAAAAAGAAATTTAACACTTGTCTTCGCATGCTTTATCCTTTTATTAACAGAAATTCCCCCTCTCAATTGATAATAAATTACAAATCTACATGTACTATATGCGTCCCATCATAACTTATGCGAGTCCGATTTGGGGCTCTGCTGCAAGGTACCACATTAATTATATTAAAATTCTAGAAAATAAATTTTACGCATGATCACAAATTCTCCTTGGTACTTCAGAAATGATGACATTCGTCACAGTCTTGCCCTCCCTTCTATTCAAAATTTTATGCTCAAGCTTGCGGAAAATTTTCATGCAAATCTTGACCACATCCCGAACAAGGAGATTCGTAATATTCCGAGATACGATTCTCTTTGCCGGAGAATGCTAAACGCCCAAGGGCGGTCTTATATAACTTGCAACTCCCCTAGACGAACTGGCTCAGTCGTCAGGATCACTCTGACCTATTCCTTTAGTCATCATTTCTAGCAGCTGTAACTCCATTCTGTGGTGTATTCTTAACTGATTTTTGCTTTTTATTTTTAATTTATTTTAAAAGCTCTCTTTTATATGATTATATTATTAAAAGTATATATATTTTTCCCCGTTGCTCTTTTAAACTTACTTTTAACTGGGACACACCTTGGTCACTTGCTGCTTTGACTTTTATTTCATGAACTTCACCTACCATGCTTCCTACTTTGCAGACAGGAGTTAGGCCAAACTGACTGACGTGCTAATGTTTTGTAATGGTTGATGGAATATTTGCGAAACTAACAGGTCGTGACAAGTGAAAAAGTGCTGATCTTGGAGGAGAAATTGAAGTAAAATATAATTTTATAAATATTTTGTGTAAATAATTGCATTTTTAGATAAGTCCTAGTCATTTTATTTATTTTTAAAATTATTTATTAATATATGTACAGTACTATTTACATAAATAATAGTATATAAATAATAATATTAAAAAGTAATTAAATATAATAATTATATTATTTTTATTCGATTATTTTGTTTTTATTTATTTATTCGCTTTGCAGTGAAAATATCTTTCGCGTTGCTTAAATCCGCTGAGCGTACACAGTGAGAAACGGAAGGTTTAAAGTATCACTCAATTAACTTTTTTTTGAGAGGTACTGGAAAATATTGAAGTGAGGTTTGGTGAGAGTTCCCGAAGAAGCTCGGACCCAAACGATTTCTCGAAAATTCTGCCTCACTCGTTCTTTCTTTCCGTTTTTCGAACATTCTTAGACGAAGTATTGAACGATTCAAGGTTTACCGTAAGATCAATCATCTGAATTCTTATAAATTTACAAGATACATTCGAACGAGCGACAACAGGAAGCGCCCACCCACCCAGCATCTTAAAGACTCGTTCCCACCGAGGCGTGAAGTGTTGAAGATTCATGCGGCAGGCAAGACAATGTTTTACACCCCTTCGTCAGAAATAGCATTACGCCTAGTGAAGTTCCGCTTCGAGTTGAAAGTGGGCCAACTCGAAGCGGTGGATTTCAAACCGGTTTCAGGCGAACGTGGTGAGGCTAGTCATGGCTTAACGCTTAAACGCCTCTCGCCTCGATGGGAACGAGCCTTAAGAATGCGTCCGTCAATCGCCCTCTCCGTGATGACAACCCCCGCCCTCCTGTCACCACTCTGAAGCCTTCGAGTAAATGCACTCATTCTGTGATCATTACACGTTATTTTGCACAACACAGTCATCGAACTGTTTCTTTTTTCAACTTATTTTGTAATCAGTGTTCGTTCTTTTGTTCATCACTGTCTGGCTCAGTCGTCAGGAGCACCCTGACCGGTTCCTTTTAGTCATCATTTCTTGCAGCTGCGACTCCATCCTGTGGTGGTTTTTATTTTTGCTTTCTTCTTTTTTGTTTTTGAATCATTTTCTTTACTTTTAATTTAAAATTTCTTTTTTTTTTTTAAATTTATATTTTTATTATTGAAATTCTCTGATTTATTCGTTGCTCTGATTATTATTTTATTTTGATCTGGTGATTTGGGACAGGCCTTGGTCACTTACTGCTTTGTTGTTTATTAATGTTTTTTATATCACCATGTGACTTACTCTCAGCTAGGAGTTTAGGAGGCCACGGAACTCCGTAAACCTCAAACTGACTGACATCACAGGCTGTGTTTGAGTCGTGCTGTCAAATAAATATTATTTTTTTTTTCCTTTTTGTCATTCCTGCTCGACGTCTTGCATAAA
The DNA here is from genome assembly GCA_021605095.1 of Caerostris extrusa. NCBI lineage: Eukaryota > Metazoa > Arthropoda > Arachnida > Araneae > Araneidae > Caerostris > Caerostris extrusa. Next base: position 65,457 of record BPLR01002610.1, on the reverse strand, counting down.
TGATTTTGCCATTCTCACTGTCTCGATGTGATTCGCGTCTTCTCCCCTTGGTTTGACAACTGAATTCACACTGTAATTGACGAAAGGAGGGTTCACTACAGAAGGAGGGGGGTTGTGCCGCTTGGAAACGGATTTATCTTTACGTGGTTCAACACGCACTCTTGGCTCGGATTCAGTTCAACAAGAGGGGGCTCAAAAAGACTGATTTTATAACTGCAATTTGGAACCGAAACTCATAGAGGTTGCGCTTGGAGAATGAGCAGGACCTTCCCTTCCCTTAAAAGCAATGAAAAAATCTTCCAACCTACAGATTTATTGCGTTTATTCCTAACAAGCACAAGGAATTATCGTTTCGACTCACTTGTCTGCTTTTGAACTGTGCTCCAACGGTTCGGACAGCCAGTGCACTCACTACCGAGACGCTCCAAACCCATGCATTGCACATTAAGTTGTAACACCATGTGACTTACTCTCAGCTAGGAGTTTAGAGGCCACGGAACTCCGTAAACCTCAAACTGACTGACATCACAGGCTGTGTTTGAGTCGTGCTGTCAAATAAATATTATTTTTTTCCTTTTTGTCATTCCTGCTCGACGTCTTGCATAAATGATTTTGCCATTCTCACTGTCTCGATGTGATTCGCGTCTTCTCCCCTTGGTTTGACAACTGAATTCACACTGTAATTGACGAAAGGAGGGTTCACTACAGAAGGAGGGGGGTTGTGCCGCTTGGAAACGGATTTATCTTACGTGGTTCAACGCACTCTTGGCTCGGATTCAGTTCAACAAGAGGGGCTCAAAAAGACTGATTTTATAACTGCAATTTGGAACCGAAACTCATAGAGGTTGCGCTTGGAGAATGAGCAGGACCTTCCCTTCCCCTTAAAAGCAATGAAAAAATCTTCCAACCTACAGATTTATTGCGTTTATTCCTAACAAGCACAAGGAATTATCGTTTCGACTCACTTGTCTGCTTTTGAACTGTGCTCCAACGGTTCGGACAGCCAGTGCACTCACTACCGAGACGCTCCAAACCCATGCATTGCACATTAAGTTGTAACAAAAAGAACCAACGTCCAATATAACAAAAACATTGTAAATTTAAGAGTGCATTCAATCTAAAACAATTAAACCACCACTTTTTTTGTTGGTAAACACATGCACATCGAAAATAAAGCATAATTAGAATTAAAGTATCATTATGAGGAGAATGCATTTTAGAATGATCATCGAGGCCCCCCTCCTCCTCCTCCCACTTAGATGAATTTCGCCCCCTCGCAAACAACACAACGCGCAGAAATTTATTTCCGAAGCGCGCTTCGTTTCCGGAGAAGTGTGCCGGACTTTCTCCGTGGGCAAACAATGACAACATCCAATCAGCGAGCGAAGAGCCAAACAATACTCGATTCTCGATCGGGCGAGTTCATTAAATCAGCTTTTATTTCCATATTTTATCTCTATTTAAATTTCTCCGTCAGGCGGCGCCGCGAGCGACTTTCGAATCTGAAAAATTCATTCGATTTTCGCGTCGCTTAATTAGAAGCCGCCGATAAAATAAACAATTAGAGGTGTATTCGGGTGGCATCGGTTCGTCGGGAATAAATCGATCGGTTTGAAACTTCTTTGCAGTTCAAATAAAATTAATTCCTATCAATTAGTTAACCTATCCTGCTGAGGTATTCGGCCAAGCAGTCGCGTCCTGGTCTCAGTCTAAAGTCAGCCACTGTCTCTTTACGTGGCCTGAACTCTTTCCAATCATCCCTAATTTTCTTTTAGACTTGTTTAGACGCGCCTTCTCTGTCAGTGTATCAATTTTTCGTTCCTCACATTCTGTCCACTTTTATAGTGTTGCATTTTGCAAGTCGGACAGCGCATTTTTTCGCTCTAGAAAAGTTTTCGATGAATAATAAAACACTATATTCACCAACAATCAGCTGCTTCAGTGGCTTTAATTTTTCAAAATTTATTTTTAAATTATTGTATTTTCGATTTAACTATGGAATTATTGATTAAGCATTTTCATTTGTTAGTTAAATAAAAAAATTATAAATTGTATATCTTTTTGCATGTTATTTAACCGAAACCAAAAATTATTCCTTCACCCATCTTGTAACGAAAATATTTAAATAAATTCCTGTAAAATTGTTAATTCTGAAACATTTCAGTTAATTCATTATTACAGTATACTCAGATGTCAGGTTTCTAAACAATATATTTTTATTTTAATAAGTTTGCTGCAATTAAACCAGATATAAACATTAGCAGAAGGGAAATTTCAAGAACAGGTTTCAACTTTTTTTTAACTGAGCATTCAAAGCATTCAAATCATGAGAAGGATTTAAGTATCTTTTTCTGTGACAACGCTTTCATCCAGAGGATTCACCTGTGATTATATTCTGTGATCAAAATATTAAAAAGAAAATGCTTACCTCTTTTCTTCTTGTATCCTGAACAGAAATTTGTCATCCTTCCATCCAAGAATCGGGGCAAAAGACACCAGAAAGGCCACCCCCACACCAGGGCGATCATGAAACCAACCTTCCTCTCGCTACGATGCTGGACATAATCGATGCTGGTCACCGCTCTGAACCTGTCCACTGCGATCGCCACCAAATGCAGGATGGAAGCCGTGCAACAGAGGACATCAGCAGATGTCCACAGTTCACAGAGTGTGGCCCCCAAAACCCACTGCTGGTTCATGATTTCGTACTGAGCACCCATGGGCATCGCCAGGCAAGCCACCATCAGATCTGCTATGGCCAAGGAGAACACCAGGTAGTTGCTGACCGTCTGGAGATTGCGTTCTTTGATGATGGCAGCCAGGACAAACAAGTTTCCCACCACAGTTGTGAGGATCACTATCCCCAAAAGGATGGTCAGGCACACAGCAGTTGCTACAGAAGCAGGCTGCAGCAATAAGGGAGGAGATTCCAAGAGATTGTCACTGACTTGGGAGTCACTCAAGTAAATGGATCTGTTGTCGTAGTTGTCCAGAGGCATTGAAGTGTTGGTGAAGTTTGAGAAGTCGTCGTAAGTTTCGTTGGGAAAGATTTCCATCTTCGATTTTCTTTGCTGTATGTAAAATCGTTGTAGAATTTGTTTTTGATGTAAATAGTTTGTCACATTTCTATGCAGCTGTCTTCCTAACGTATTTTTTTTAATATTCAGTGGCCTGGCCTTTCACATCCAAAAAAACGTTATAGATTTAAATTAGCTTATTCTGCAATTTCTGCTCATTGTCAATAGGTAGATAAGGCAAGAACGATCATGACTCAAGGAAATGATTCCTGGAAAAAAAGGGAGAAAAATTAAGATCACTTAGCTTATAATTTACACATTTTAATGTGTACAAAAGTGGGAAAAATCTTGCAAATGATGATAAAACTTACTAAAATTGAAAGTATTTGATATTTTATAAAAATTACAGTTTTCATTTACAGTAAACATCTTCCTATATCTCATACTATATGAACATCTTTATGTATAGTTCATTTTCAATTTAAATTAAAATTTGGAGTTTGAAATTTGAGTTGTATATTTACATGAAATGAATAAAATATGAACCCATTTTTAGTCTACAAATTCGACATGAAACATTTTAGAAGAAAAATTAACAAGTAAGCATAAGAAATGGGATGATGTAAATTGGAAAGTAATTCATCTTCTTCAAACTCTGTCCCTCAGAATTTTAAATTTGAAAAGAGTAAGAAAAATATTCGGATTTTAATGATCATGCCTTTCAAAATCTAAATTATTAAAAGAAACGAGAATTTTTCCTGAGAAAAACTTATTTTATTTCATTTGATTGTTATTAACTCCAGAAACCCTTGAAGGCTCCGAATCATTTCCAAAACGAAATGCGCTTTAATGTTTAAAAGGAGATTTGCTACCGCTGGAATGCGTGCTCTTCCGTTTTTTAGCAGCACACTTTCAACTAAGAAAGTTCGAATTTTGTGAGATTTGGGAATTCGCTGCGAAAAAAGAAATTCCTTTTGTTTCGGTGCATGAAATAAAAGTCACATGAGACGTCATTTGATACGGGATTTAGAAAATGAACTCGGTGTCTTTAAATTAACAACCTTTTCAAGGAATGCATAAATATTTTTAAGTAAAGAGGAAAATTTGTAAATATATATGAAAACATTCAGGGAAAAAAACAACAAATGAATGAAAAGCTATAATTCCAAAAGTCTACAAAATGTTAGTCTTATATATCAGTGTTTTTAACTATAGCAAAATTTCGTGGCAGTGTAATTTACTTAAAAAGGGAATATTAAATCTACATTGCATTTTAAGGTACTGAACAATTTCCCACTTTTATTCTTAATTATTTATTTATTTTCATATTTTATGATACGTCAGATCGAGCAGCATTCAAGCAGGACCTTCACACAACTGCACGAAGATCACAACGAACTGCTTACATTTCACTGAGGCAATATTATTTTCTAAGCAAATAGTAATATTTATTTTATTTTTATTATTTATATACGACGAATAATGTGAATAGAATAAACAGAATGGATTACAAAACAATATGATTAATATGTAGATTATTCAGAAATTGAAATTATTTTGAAATACCAGTATGCATAATTCGCCCTCTGATTGTATCTGGAGGTAAACTTCCGGTTTAAAAATGGAAACGGGCGAATCCATTACTCTAAGGAGAACTACGAATAGGCTGCGCAAAACAGTTTTGAAAGAAAAGTTTAATAGTAATATTTCAATGTAATTTTTTTATTTGCTTTTTATTTTGAAGGGAAATGGAATTTTGATTAAAAACAACTAAAATTATTGTCATTGCAATTAAAAATTTCCTTCTCAACTTATATTTCTTCTCCTATTACAACTCGGTGCTTGAATTCTTCGGATTTGTCCGTTTGCCCATTTTTAATTCGTTGGAGAAATGCAGTTCTATTTACAGTAGAAGAATTAATTTGCTGAGCTTCTTCCCATTTCTTGAATGAGACGCCAGTATCGTGATGGATTGGAATTCCGAACTGATGAAGCGAGGTTAGAAACATCATAAGCGAATTCCGGTTGCCCAATCACTGTTTATATAGGGGTGAGCCTCATGTACCACTTATGTACGCCATGAACATCCCACCGACGGGTGAGGAGAATAGGATAAAGCACCGGGAGGACTATGAGGACGTCAATACCCCCATTTCTGTGTCGCATGGGAGACACCCCGGAAAAACTCCGACTTGCCAGCCGGAGTATCTATGAGAGATGTTTTTACATATTCCTCCTCAAGTCTCTTCGTTTCTGAAAACAGTGACTACAGCAATGCCGCCAAAGGATTTGAACCTCGATCCTTCTGCCCCCCAGCTGCGAACCTTGCCACTGGACCACCCGTTGGGATTATTAAGTCATTTATGAGCTCATAGGCCATAATGGGCTTTCCTTTGGGCCCAAGAAGGGAGGTGAGGAGGCAGTCAAGAATCTCGTTAGTTACTCTGGGCAATTCTACATTCGCTACATCTCTTCCGGTCCTAAAGCAAAGAATTTGAAACCAAGTGTCCCGTATGAAAAAAGATTTGTTTGGTAGAATAATATTTAAACAATTGAAGAACAATTTTTATTTCTTTAAGTTATCCGACCCCGTTCAAAGACAAAATTTAAAAAAATCACATTTTATGGATTTCTAAATCAGGATATGATTTGTTGACACACTTGAAATAAATTCATCCCAATTTTCTGTTAAAATTTAGCAGAAATGGGCCAAAAAGTGTAATTTTTTTTTTTTTTACTCTAAAATAGTAAAATACAAAATAAAAGAAGTTAAAAGTTAAGTTTTAAATTCGGTACAATGAGGGACCCGTCGTCGATGCCATAGTACTATTGAAAACGTAAACATAAAAGTATACAGTGCTGTGAAAGGGTTATGCTGAACGGTGAGAGCCAATGGAATGATCTGAAAAGCAACTGTAAATAATCCCCCTCCCCAAAAAAAAAGGCCGATCTCAGAACCGAAGTTCTTTTTATTATTTTTATATTTTTTTAATGCATTTTTATTTATATATTTATTTATTTTTTATTTTTTTTTTATTTCTAATCATTTTTGTTTTCCTTACAAAAAAAAAAGGAGTAAAAAAAAACGTACAATAAAAACCTAACTTAATGACTAGTCGGAAAGTATGAATAATTAAGACCACAACGTAGCAAAAAATTTGCGAAAAGGAGCTGAGTACAGATTCAAACCCTCAACCTCGCGGTCGGAGATCCGATTCTTTACTTCTGCGCCAGTTTGTCACATTTTGGTGAAGATCAATAATTTTTGCTTGGGGTGTCTAAAAGAGTGGGGTGCTTTGCATGACATTTTTAAACTAACTCTGCATTTCGGAATGAAACGAGTGAAAAATTATAACGATTGATATCGAGCACCCGCGCTTTTAGAACAGTGACATTCATTTTCACCTCAGTCATTTTATTCTTATACTAACAATTATTTTTTTTACATTTTAGTTTGATTAACTCTAAAAGCGTGTTTTTTTAGTTTTTTTAAAATATTCATTTATTTTTTACTTTTTAGTTTGATTAACTCTAAAGCGAGTTTTTTTTAAACTATTCATTTATTTTTTTACTTTTTAGTTTGATTAACTCTAAAAGCGTGTTTTTTTAGTTTTTTTAAACTATTCATTTATTTTTTACTTTTTAGTTTGATTAACTCTAAAAGCGTGTTTTTTTAGTTTTTTAAACTATTCATTTATTTTTTACTTTTTAGTTTGATTCACTCTAATAGCGTGTTTTTTTAGTTTTTTAAACTATTCATTTATTTTAAACTTTTTAGTTTGATTCACTCTAAAAGTGTGTTTTTTTTTTTTTAAACTATTCATTTATTTTTACTTTTTAGTTTGATTAACTATAAAAGCGTGTTTTTTTTTTAGTTTTTAAACTATTCATTTATTTTTTACTTTTTAGTTTGATTCACTCTAAAAGCGTGTTTTTGTAGTTTTTTAAACTATTCATTTATTTTTTACTTTTTAGTTTGATTCACTCTAAAAGCGTGTTTTTTTTTTTTTTTTAAACTATTAATTTATTTTTTATTTTTTAGTTTGATTAACTCTAAAAGCGTGTTTTTTTAGTTTTTAAACTATTCATTTATTTTTTATTTTTTAGTTTGATTAACTCTAAAAGCGGGTTTGTTTTAGTTTTTAAACTATTCATTTATTTTTTACTTTTTAGTTTGATTCACTCTAAAAGCGTGTGTTTTTAGTTTTTAAACTATTCATTTATTTTTTACTTTTTAGTTTGATTCACTCTAAAAGTGTGTTTTTTTAGTTTTTTTAAACTATTCATTTATTGTTTACTTTTTAGTTTGATTAACTATAAAAGCGTGTTTTTTTTAGTTTTTTAAACTATTCATTTATTTTTTACTTTTTAGTTTGATTCACTCTAAAAGCGTGTTTTTGTAGTTTTTTAAACTATTCATTTATTTTTTACTTTTAGTTTGATTCACTCTAAAAGCGTGTTTTTTTTTAGTTTTTAAACTATTAATTTATTTTTTAGTTTTTAGTTTGATTAACTCTAAAAGCGTGTTTTTAGTTTTTAAACTATTCATTTATTTTTTATTTTTTAGTTTGATTAACTCTAAAAGCGGGTTTGTTTTAGTTTTTAAACTATTCATTTATTTTTACTTTTTAGTTTGATTCACTCTAAAAGCGTGTTTTTTTAGTTTTTTAAACTATTCATTTATTTTTTACTTTTTAGTTTGATTCACTCTAAAAGCGTGTTTTTTTAGTTTTTTAAACTATTAATTTATTTTTTACTTTTTAGTTTAATTCACTCTAAAAGCGTGTTTTTCTAGTTTTTTAAACTATTAATTTATTTTTTACTTTTTAGTTTGATTCACTCTAAAAGCGTGTTTTTTTAGTTTTTTAAACTATTAATTTATTTTTTACTTTTTAGTTTGATTCACTCTAAAAGCGTGTTTTTAGTTTTTTTAAAATATTAATTTGTTCTCGAAAGCCTCACACAACTCAAATATTGTGTGCGCTGAAATCATTGCGAGTTCTCTTCGTCCTTTATCTTTGTTGAAAATGTTAAACATTTCTTAAAGGAACGAATTTTCATTTTAATCGGGTAGTCATCACTAGAAGAATCGATGTTTCATTCGAATAATAAAGAGGGATTAGCTCATTAAAGAAGGAAGTCTGTTGTTCGTGATGGAACTGAAAGATTTTTTTTTTTCTTTTCGGTTAGAAACAAGAGACTGATTATTAATTAAGAAATAGTAATTGTTAGAATCATTCTGAGATCAGTTTAAATCTCTCAAAGCAGTTATTGAGTATAGTTAAAAATTAATTGGATCATTGAAAAAGAAACCTCTGCACTCATTGTTTCGTTCGAAAAGGAACTCGAATAAAAAGGCGGTCACAACCAGACTGTCCCTTCATTTCTGTTTTTAATACAATAATTTGTAAAATTGGAATTCTAAAGAAACATTCAATTCAATATTTATTTTTATACCAAGCAATAAAATAAACATGCAACAAGCAATAAAATTACATGTTTGAACATGTTATAACTTATCCGAGAACTGAATGAATATAAATTTATGGCAATAGTTGGGCCACTTTATTTAGATGATATATAAATATTGCTAAAATAGAGTATGTCATAAAATGGTATGTAGATTTTATAGTGAATGCGCTTTATTGATCAATAAGTGACTCAAATTAAAAAGTAAACAGATATTTAAATTCATTTTTTTTTTTATTTCTTTTCTTTTAAATTTCTGGTTTGCAGTCAACACAAGGATTTCGTGGCATCCTATATTATTTTTCCAATTTTTAATCAGAGTCTTCTGACTCTGATTTTTAGTCAGAGTCTTCTCTCTCTTTTACCATTGAATAGAGTTTGTTTATAGTCGCAAAGCCGCAATTCTTCCCACGCAAAAGCGTGATTGGCTACTGATCCATCTATCCACAACCCTCTCAAGATCAGCAGCGAAAGTAATAAAAGAATTGCTGTCGCACTATCAGGGGGTTGTGACTGGGATGTTGAACATTCAAAAGCCATGCACTGCCTACTGCCAATGAAGTGTTCGAAAACCCCTTACAGCATTGTCAACCCATGGAGTGGATATCATTTCACCGACGTTGATACCCATCGGACAACTATAGTATCTGAAGAGAGATAATGTTTAAGGATTTGAAAGGTATCGTTTTCTTTTTTTTTTTTAGAGAAATGTGAGGAAGACATCTTTCACACTCTTCTAATATCCATTTATAACACAAAGAAATTTTATTTCCATGATTAATAAAAGTTCAGACCTTTTAAAAAATACCCGATGTTTCGGAATCTTTGAAGTGTGGAAAATGAACCCCATTCATAGGAATCTGAGTTTGCCGACAGATTTTGCAATGCGCATCTTGTTTTCAGACTACTTTACTTTTACTTTTACTTTTGAATTTTGTTATCACAATATGTATTCCGCTTTAATGAAAATGAAAGGTTATTATTAGCAATAATGATTCCTTGTAATGAACGTAAAATATATATTTAAAGAAAATTTGTTAGTACAGTAGACAGGAAGAATTGTAGCATTCAGTTTCCAGGAGAGAGGAATGTACATTTTTTAACAAGTGCAACCTATCATTCAAATTCGACAGCAGATGTTGTGGATAGTTATCTCACATGCAATTAGTGTTTGGTACTAATGAGAACAGCTTGTCACTCATATCTGATTACAGATATTCGGTGTCATAGATAATGAGACCTTATGAAATTAGCAATTGTCTGTGCGACAGGTCGAAACAATTGCAGATGGAATATGGACTACACCATGAGTTGTTGCATCGTGATGGGTGATAGGTCATGTGCTGACAACGAATGAAAGTTCCCAAAGAAGCGTAACCTATTGATTTATGCTATGCTTCCAAATTAAAACTGTCGGTATGTCATGTTGTAGTTAACTAAATTGTTGATCGCATTTTCTTTTCGAAATACTTGCATTCATAATGAAAAGCAGCGAAAAGCATTTACAATATAAATGGCAGAACAATTCTCGTCCTTTCTATTGTACTCCCTTCTTGTGTAGTTTTCAATTAGCACGCCGGTGCGGCAAATATGTAAATCTTTTTCCAGACATATAAATTATTTCGAATCCTTTTACGTATAGATAATACATTGGGGAAAAAATACACGCGCTGAATATGTAAAATAATATGATTTCCGTTTGAAAAGAAGATAATTGTATTCTTTTCTGGATAATCTTTTTGCCATTCCAACTACCTTGATTATGTCACGTGGTAATTAACAGCCACTCAAATCAAAGTTTCCGAAGTTCAAAATTTGAAATGTGATAAATGTAAAACAAATAAGCATCCATTTAAAATAACTTATACAAGGAACTAACTTCATTACAAGGAAAATTAAAAACATCAACTCAATTTAGAGAACTAAAAATAATTTTTGTTACAAAAACATTTCATTTATAAAGTTATCCACTAAAAAACTAACTTGTTAAAAATTAATTCATCATTGCGAATTCTATTTATTTATCAGTTAATAAATTAAACTATTTCGTGGTTGACTTTTTTATTCAATACTATTCTGCTTTGATATTGCAATAAAATATAAGCATTATTTTTTATTATTTTTATTCCTTGTTCATCAGCATAACTTTTATTTTTTTATAATGATTCCTATTATTTGAACTATAAATATTTCATTCAATTCAATATTTATTTTTATACCAAGCAATAAAATAAACATGCAACAAGCAATAAAATTACATGTTTGAACATGTTATAACTTATCCGAGAACTGAATGAATATAAATTTATGGCAATAGTTGGGCCACTTTATTTAGATGATATATAAATATTGCTAAAATAGAGTATGTCATAAAATGGTATGTAGATTTTATAGTGAATGCGCTTTATTGAACAATAAGTGACTCAAATTAAAAAGTAAACAGATATTTAAATTCATTTTTTTTATTTCTTTTCTTTTAAATTTCTGGTTTGCAGTCAACACAAGGATTTCGTGGCATCTTATATTATTTTTCCAATTTTTAATCAGAGTCTTCTGACTCTGATTTTTAGTCAGAGTCTTCTCTCTCTTTTACCATTGAATAGAGTTTGTTTATAGTCGCAAAGCCGCAATTCTTCCCACGCAAAAGCGTGATTGGCTACTGATCCATCTATCCACAACCCTCTCAAGATCAGCAGCGAAAGTAATAAAAGAATTGCTGTCGCACTATCAGGGGGGTTGTGACTGGGATGTTGAACATTCAAAAGCCATGCACTGCCTACTGCCAATGAAGTGTTCGAAAACCCCTTACAGCATTGTCAACCCATGGAGTGGATATCATTCCTATTATTTGAACTATAAATATTTTTAACTAGAACAAAATTAAATAACTTGTAAGGTGAGATATTCATTTCTTGCATGTTTCGACATGTATACTCAAATAGCACATTTTTTTAAAAATTTATTTAAATACTCCTTTATCATTTACTTTCCTTTAAAATTCTGAAAACAAAAAATAAAATTAAAATATTAAAATTAATCTGCAAAATTAAACCTATAGGAAAGAATAAAGCTTTTTTTTTTTATCAAGAATATCAATAAAATTCAGCGAAATAAAAGCAGAATAACTTCCTTCCAACACAGCTGCAACGTAATTTTGCAGGGATTTTAATAAAAATAATTTTGATTTTTAATAATAAAAATTTCTATTTTTTACACATGGAAAATACTATTTGATAAATTAATCCCTTATAAATTAATTGATAATTTAATCGCGACTGACAATAAGTGGCACTTTCCATATTTTCCTAACAAGCGCCATTTTAAAATTCGCAATTAATAGCAGAATCGTAAAGGTTCTTCTTTGCTAATTAATTTTCTTCTGCCTTTAGTGTATTTTTACTTATTGCGAAAATACCGCCTCCCTTTCGAGACAGCTCATGTTTAAAAAAACCAAAGAGCAGAACTTGGCCTTTTTTTTCTGTTTAGCATTCGATTCAAAACGATAGTTAATCCTTTTCAAACGCAACCTATCATTTACAAGCATTACAATCTCAAGTTATTTAACAGTATCGCAGCGAATCTCGCACCAGCGCGTGATGTGACGTCCGTGTTAGAGGCCAATTACGCGCCAATGTCCCACCAGTGGCCAGTCACGCGTTCGAGCGAGGAGAACTACTCAACTCATTAATAAATTCTGCGCTTCAGTGGCACTCTGTGTCAGATCTGCCTGCTGATTGTGGCGTGGAACGAAGGTTAGAAGCTATTGCAAAGGTATGCGGTTTCGAATGGACAGAATGATTATAAATAGAACGTTTAACGCTTTTTAATAGCTTTAACAGGTGGGCTGAAATGTTCATAGGCTGGCATATAGATTTCGCTACTAGTATTAAATCCATAAGATTTTTAGTTAGCCCCAACCTTCAAAAGACACGTGTATAAATTTGACAGCTGTTGCATTATTAGTATGTGAGTTATAGCATTTTTAGTGAAGCAGCTTTTGTTAGTTTGGAAAAATTGGATAAAAAGGAAATTTCGTGTGTTAATAAAGCATTGCTTTTTGGCGAAAAAATGCTATTGAAAACAAGGCTTGGCTTGCTAACATTATTCGGACTTTGCACCAGGAAAATCAACCATAGAGAAGGGGTTTGCTAAATTTAAACGAAGCGAAATGAGCACCGACGACGATGCACGCAGTAGACGTCCCAAAGAGGCTGTTACCGACGAAAACATCAAAAAAAGTCCACAAAATAATTTCTGATAACCGTAAAGTGAAGTGGATTGTGATAGCTGAGACCCTAAAGATATCAAAGGAACGTGTCGGACATATCGTGAATGAATATTTGGATATGCGAAAGCTCTGTTCAAAGCGGGTGCCGCGCAGAGCTCACGATCGACCCAAAACAACAACGAATGGATGATTCTAAGCAGTGTTTGGAGCTGTTCAATCGTAATAAACCCGAATTTTTGCGTCGATATGTGACAATGGATGACACTTTTCTCCATCATTTCACACCGGAGTCCAATCGACCAGGACTGCACGGGATGGACACTAAAAATGCCATAACTCCAATACTAATAGTGCAACAGCTATCAAATTTATACACGTGTCTTTTGAAGGTTGGGGCTAACTAAAAACCATATGAATTTATTACTAGTAGCTCCATCTATGTATCAGCCTATGAACTTTTCAGCACACCTGTTATATGTTATTTAAAAAAAAAAAAAAATCTTGTAATATTAGTTGTACAGGCGACAGTTCTGCCCCTACCCTCGAAAAAAAATGCAATCTTACGATGACATTTCAAACGTTTCTGTTGAGGTTTCGGGCGATTTTCTGAATGGTGTTGTCTATGACAGCGAAGAAGAATTCGTTCCTCCCAAAGTTTGCAGTGATACTATCATTGTAACCAACTCATAATAATTCATTCATAGTAAATATTTGTCATCACACAAAAAATATGCGTTCTGTCACTTATTTTCTACATTTTATTTCACTTTTGCGCCTGATGTGGCATTTGGGAGAGACCTTCACCTCCGGCTCCCACACTGCTCGAACGAATGGCCAGCACATTCTCTGGGAAACGCTTAAATATCTGTTTAAGAAATAAAAAATATACAAAATTGAAAAAAAAATAAAAATCGGTTCTGATTTGGCCTTTTTGGGGGGGATAATCATTTACTTTTCAGCATCTTTCATCATGGCTCCCACCGTTCAGCATAACCCTTTATGTACTATTTGCATCACTATGAGTTACTACTCTGCTTACTTTTTACAATAGTTTTGGCATCGACAACTGGTCCCTCATTGTACCGAATTTAAGCTTAATTTTAATTTTTTTATCTTGCATTTTACTTTATTATAATATTAGTATTTTTAATCTTTTTTTTTTTCGAGTACCACTTTATCTTGCATTTTCTACTAGCATTAATGAAGCAGCCAATTAAAATTCAAAGCCTATCTATGAATTAAGAGGAGGAGGTTTAAGGGGTATTTAACCCCTGTTGGTACTCCGTAATCGGTACGCCAGTTGCCAGTTGCCCATATCTGTTTATGAACAGTATAGTGCACGTAATTGTGTTTCATTACAGCTTTTCAATCCCATTCGTTATAAAAAAAAAAAGTGACTCCGGGAGGAACCCAGCTTCTTCGGGCGGCTCCATGGCAAGCTCACGTGACCCGGGGCAGCGAAAGGGTGCTGCTAAGAGAGAGTTGCCGAAGAATTAACCCCCAAGTGTGTGCGTGCGTGCGGTCGAGAGGAATCCGGGATTAAGTCGTCTCCGGGCGCCCTCATTCGCAGACTAAGTCGTGGAAGATTAGCCCCGCTAAGCTACACTCCTGAGCATGTGAGCAGGAAAACTTTCTTGCAAGGCAGAATACCTTGCAAGACGTCTGGGGATTGGGAAGGAGGGGGGTATTTGGAAGCCTCATTTCGGACCCTCGGCCCCTTTTTGCCCTAAAAATACAGGTAGGAGAATCTTTTTGCAAGTAATAAAATAGCCACATGACCCTTTTCAAGACGGTCCTCATAAAATTAAATTTATTAAAAGCTTTCAATATATATGCGTGTCAATCTTATCTTATTAACTTTCACAAGAAATCAAGTATACATGCATTTAAATTGGAAATTTCTAACGATTCATATCAATTCATTTAAATATTCTGTGTTAAATATTTTTTTAAGAACTTGCGTAATATTTAAACACAATTTTTTTTTTCTGTTGTAACTGTTCAAGAAATCCCATGAGTTACTTATTATTATTTTCATTTAAAAGAACAGATCAATATATGTGCCATTATTTCTGATTGAAACAAGACGAGGGTTTAATTCTCTCTGACAGGCCGTCAGCGAGAATTAAACGCTCGTCTTCTTTACCGCTAGTTACCTCCCATTACTGGGGCGCACGTGAAGGATCTACGCATTTCGTGGCTAAATAGTAGCATTAGGGGCTCGCATTTAGATTCGAATGCATTGATAGCGTCCGTTGCAGTCATTGATTTTAAGAACGAGAAGACTGGATGGCGATTGTGACAACGTCAAGTTGCCTGGTGGTGATTTTCTTCCCCACTGCACGAAGTCTAAAAATCTTCCCATAAGGTACTCATCGCGAGTTGGAGCAAAATACTTGAAAGTCTGGCAAGAAATCGAAAAACAAAGTTCGGATGCCGGGGAGGGGGCGCTTACCCTTTTAAAGGATGCGTTGTGAAGTGTGAAGTAAAGTATAGTTTTTATTCAAAACAAATAAAAAAATTGTGATATAATAATAATATATTTGTATATATTTCGGAGCTGGGTACCCTAGGCCGGAGTGTCTTTCTAAAATAAATGTACTAACTTCTCATCTGCTACTTTTTGGAGGGTGTATTCACTCAAAGTATTCAAGCAACGCAGTGTCCTCGCCCGTCCAATAGTGGGGCACAATACTTGAAAAGCTGGCCAATAGCAATGGGACAAGTGAGGTTGTTAGTAAGGATTCTTTTGCAAAGCATTGTCACCGAATTGGATAATGGTTGTGCAATTCGTAGACATCACGCCGAGGTACTGAGTGGTAAAACGTTCGTCGTTCACGCTTCAAAATCAAAACCGAAAACGATGCTAATCGACTTTTTTTCCGCTATCATTCATCCAGAATTTCACAGTCGAGGTTCCGGGCATTCTACAAAGAGGCATTTGGTCCGATTTGTTGACCAATGGAAATGCACTCTAACGTAAGTCCATCGTCGTGCAGCGTCTTTGACGAGATGACAGGTGATAATGCCTCCTTCTATATACTTACCAAATCTTCCCCACTGGACTATCTTTTTATTTCTCAAGATGAAATTGAAGACGAAAGGGCGAATCAACAGAGGACGTTGAAGCACCTACGAAATCGGAACTCAATATCTGTGCTATACTCAGTTCCGGCCGAATTGTTCATGGCTTTGCATTGAACTGGGAGGAGATTATGTAAGAGCATCAAATGTAAGGGTGTTCTCTTCTAGATTCCGTGTGTGATCAATCCTGGTACTTTTTGAATACACTGTGCCTTTTAAAGGATATGTATTTAATAATAAAATATAATTTTTTTGCTTTTATAAAATCCCCGCAAGAATCTAATTCTTTTTATATAATTATATAACTGGTTAATTTTTTATTGACATCGAATGGATTTTTCTTTTCAATAAATATTCCGATGTGATGTACAGTTTTGATAATAAAAAATTCAGTAATCAAATCATTCTTTCAAATTAACCTTAGAAATACTGGTTAAATTTCAACATAGTGTGAAATGTTAAACGAAACCGGCCGAGCAGTTTTCGAGTCTGTTGGGGCAAGCATACACGAGCACTGCCTTTTATTGTTACAGATAATGTTCTATTAGTAATTGTGCGCATAACATAATTCATTAGCAAGATCTTAAAAATACAGTTTTGTTCTCAACAACATTATGCATTTGATAATGGGAATAAATAATGTATAAAATGTAAAATTGAACTTATATAAATAATATAATTCTTATATATTTGAAAATAGAATGTTATAAACTTATTGTACACTTTGCTACTGTCTTCAGCATGTTTGTATCGACAACCGATCGACACGTCATTCCGAATCTACCCTTGACATGACATGCATTGCAAGTGACATGCATCCTCAGGGGTCGATATCAGCCTAGGAACACATCTCTAAAACATGATTTTCTTTGATATTTGAAAATGAAGCATCCTTGCAAGCCCATATCTCTAGCAATAACTCACCGAAACAAATGTTGCCCATTTCAAAGGAAAATAAAAGTTATTTTAACCTGGAATTTTAACTCGGCGATGCTATACTTCATCTTCCTATCTCAGGTTTCATTGGCGGAATAAGCTCTCTAGTTTCACGCCATATCAATTCAATGAAGAGAAGGCATGGCATGGGACGAAAAAATGGATGCTTTGCATTTAATGAGCTTGAAAACTTTTCAAATGTATTTCTGTTAAAATGGTCATTTTAGATGTATTTAAATGTCGAACTTTATTAGTATGTTTAATTTTAAGTAGTATTTACAAAAACAAACCTCAACGATTTCTACACATATGAAATATTTTAAAGTAGAGATGAGCAGGATTGGCTTGAATAGTGTTATATTCCGTCTAATATTTCGTTCAGATTTTATTATGGTACTTGAGAGATAACTAACACTTGTTGTGTACTGATACTCTCACCAGTGTATGCTGATAAGTTAGCGCAAATAATTTAAATAAATAACCCGTTAAGGAAGGTTATTAAAGTCACTCTTGTAATTATTTGAGATTCTTAACGCGTTACTTTTATTTTTAATCTTAAGAAATATAATAACCTTTCGTGACAAATATTTACCACATTTAAAAGTAAACCGTTTTATTATTTTTTGTTTTAACTTAGTTGTTAAATTTTTTCCCCTCCCAAGAACTTTTTTCTTAAATGTTTTAAAATTATATTCCCTGTCTTTTTGATAGATTCTGTGAATTCTAGTCAAAGAAAAATACTTAATTCTAATTATACGTATACAGTCACCATACTTCCAAATTAATTATTTTTAAACCTAAAAATTTTAAAAGCAAAAATAACTGTTGGTGGATGAATAACAAAAAAAAAACAAATTCAACTTTCAGCATACAAAATGGTCAAAGGTCGTTGCAGTTGGAAAGATTCGATTCAAATATTTGAATTCAGCTTCGAATTCTGCTGAAATTTAGAAAGTACAAAACAATAAAAATCTGTGATCCGTACATGTTTTTACTCAAACTGATTCCATAAAATGAATTAAGCATCTGCAAATCTTCTCAAAAGTAATATTTAAATATCAATTATTTCTAAAATACAAATGATTTGATCTCATGCGCATTCATTATTACAATTTATTGTTTCAGCTCTAAAAGTCCATTGCACTGTACATTCGTTTCTACTGAAGCAAGTTGTCCGAGCACTGAAACTTCCGAAAGTCCCACATTTTTTATGTGAGGAGCTTCCCGAAGCTCTTAAGAGTCACTTTTCATGAGGAAGAGCCTTTCTGTTCCAATCCCCCCTTCCAATGCATCGCTGACATCATCTTCACGTCAGCCGATGACCATCTGCCGCTTTCAAAAACATCGAACAAACAAAAGAAAATATGGCGAGAGTGGAAAAAAACGAATCGATAAGGGACTCAACATGTGCCCCCGTCCATTCGATCGTCCGATTGGCGCCGATGAATTTTCCGATTGGAACTTCAACGGTTACTTGGTATGCCGGGGGCATTGCTCTCGGTTACGTTACTGAGTTTTGACGTTTGACAACCTCACAGAAAATCGTTGCCAATTCGGGAAGTCCTTTTTCCCCAGTGGGATTTTTTTTTCTCCTCCTGAAAATATCCATCCCCGTCTCTTCGCGCCTCGATGGATCCGCGTCACATTTATTTCCGGAGATGCAGTTCAGCGACGTTGCTGGTCAGAAAAAAAAAGAAAACGCATTAGGAATCCGCTGCTCAATGTGACAGTTTTAGAAGAGGGATGCATTGTAAAATAAATCTCGATACTGTCTCTGAATTCGATGTCTGTGTCTTTCAACAGGGTTTCGTAATGGTAGAGTAATAATTCACTATATATATATATATATATATATACATTTCTAATGCAGCTGGAAAACACTTAGACACTTGGTCTTGGATGCCTTAAGGCAAGCGCTGCACAGACGTCACTCACTTTGCATTACCCAGAGGGAGCGTGTAACTTGAAGATAAGCCACGGACGCGGAGTAGCAATGCCCCCTCAACGCTCTACGACCATATTAGACCGGTACCTACGGTTTAAAGTGGATTCTGAATCACTACAAACATCCATGGCACCGCCGGGACTCGAACCCGAAACCTGTGGTACCGAGCGCCAGAGCGCTAGCCACTCGGCCTAATCCACCATATACTGTGTAGAAAAATTGTATAACAATGTCTGTCAAGGAACTGTTTCTTCCTAAAGCTTTTTGGTTCGAACTACTCAGGATTTTGTAAAGACACTTCGTACGACGAATCTGCATTCTGAAGACAGTCTCTTGATGAATGCAATTTTGGAAATAATTATAAAACAATTAATTTTATTTTTTTCTAATTGAGATACCGGGGCTCCTTCAGAGTGGGCGGCGCCACTTAAATCAACAAATATATTCGGGACTCCTCCAATCGAGGAATCTCCCATTTGTGAAGACACGTGGTTATAAAAAGTAAAGCATGTCTTCTGAATAGATCTACAGTAATCTGCTACCTAGTGGAAAACATAAAAATGTTTTGGCTAAACTTCTTCCCCCTTTTTTTTCCAGGGATGGTTAAATAGGTTAGTTCCAAATAGGAATGGCCACTGACTCTTAATCATTACTCGATCTTAGCGGAATTCATAACAAAATTAAATTTTAAATTGTCGTAAATGTTGTAAATAAACTTTTATTTATAGGATGGCCATGTGCTCTTCTAGTAACAACAAAGTATATAATTCTTTGTATTCATTGCCCGCCTTTTATGCATAGCTATGTACCGTAAAATCCTTTATACATAGCTGTGTACTATTGTTTTTGTGTATATAGTTGTGTACTTTTTTGTATAGAGATTAAAAAATGTTAGATTACACAGCTATTATACAGCTTAAAGACTGACTATTATACAGCCAAAGATTACACAGCTGTAGACAAATAATATAGAAATATATTATCTGTCTATAGTTGCGTAATCTTTGTTGATGATAAAATGAGTTCTTGTTTCAAACAAACGGAGAAAGAACTCCTTTGGGAAGCTATGCTGAGAAATCGGCTACAAGAAATCAAGATCCGTTGTTTGTCTTTTTATATCTATAATGAAAAATGCATAAAGACTGACACGAAATCAAACAATGCTAACGAACCAATTCATAGAGATTGAATCCATTAAAACTAACCAACTAGCATTCCAAACAATGATTGCAATAAGATGGTACCCAAGTAAATTTAGAAAAGGTTTACAGAAAGCGGATATTGAACATCTTCTAAATTTTTACAAGAATATTTTGTTACATTATTCATATGCAATACTCTCAAAAGCCAGGAGAAAATTCAAAGAAGCGAGTATTGCGAAGGAAACCCAAGAGGAAAAACAAACGTCCGCATGAACGGATCTTCTAACTGCAAACAAAGTAAAAGTATAAATATTGCATAAAGAAACTCATCCATTTCATTACATGAATAGTTTTTTTTTTCATATTAATATAAATATATATATATACTGACATAAGCAACATTCTCAATTTAATTTGCTTATATTTTTTAATGAAATAAAGGCTAACCAATTTTCAAAGAATCTAAATCGAGTTGAAATAGTGGTTCCAAGTGTAGTTAGTTGTTGAAGTCAGTAATAATTTAGTGGGCCGAAAAATGTAAGCGGCACTTAACTTAAAATGTTTGTTGATTTTGATAAAAGGTCCTATAAAATTGAGAAACTTCTATGAAGTTAGAAAGGAAATGCTTCGATATTTTATTATACATTCTAAAAGATATACACACTAAAATATGAAGTACTTTGGTAAAAAATATTGACCCTATAAATATCTTTCCTGAAAAAAATCGTTCTTAGCAAAAGGATGTGTTTGAGTTCCCAGCAATGGGGAGGCATTCATTTAACTTTATATTTTTAAAACTGGACTTCTCCACATAAAACCTTGCCTTATCCTAAGGCGGCATTATTGCCAGATATGTGCAATGTTAAAAGATACGTTTTCGTGTAGGTCTATTCAACAAACAATAAAAGAACGTCTCTGGAATTCAATGGGCTCGAAAACTTATAAAAGAAATTGCTCGTATATTTTAAACTTCAAAACTCCATTCTTCGTGAGTTTAAATTTTTACGGGAATATTTATACAGAAAAATATGCTAAAAACGATGTCTAAGTGAGTATAGAATATTCATTTTACATATGACATCTGATTGTGTAAGGTCATTTGTCAGTGATATTGCGGGAAGTAACATGTTCAGCGTTGATTAGGAACTGAAAAGATGTTACTATACAACAGCAAGAGTGAAATACGAATGCTCATCAGTGATATGCCTTCTAAATATAGCTGTTCCCATTTGCTTTATGCATGAGGACATGCATTAGGAAAACACAACATACAAACCCGTATAGTATAAGTCGAAGTGAAAAATTAAATTTCTGTAATGTTCAAAACATGTCTCCTTGAGGGCGAAAATGTTACGAAGCTGGCAAACTTACAAAAAGAATAAAACGAGTAACTTATTTCGGTTAAATATTTTTTTTTCACAAACTTAAGAAATATAAGCTAAAGAAGTAAAAGCATGTTACATTTGGCGATATTTGGCGATGGATCTCTTGCGCCCGGCTGAGTACCTGCGAGATGAGCACGCCCATCTATAAAACAACCCCCCCATACTTAAGTTTTAGAAAAATGTCTAAAAATTCTCTGCTTATACACAGAAATATAGGCTGTATCAATTATTTAATTCATCAATTCATTATTAAATTATTTAATAATAATGAAATTAATTGAACTAACAATCTATGATCTTCTCACTTTCTCAGACCTGCGAATTTTGTAAGCACTGTTGTAAGAGGATTGAAAATATGAGTAGTCGAGTCATGGTTGTAATGTAATTCATAATTAAATCCTGATGCCAGTTTCTTATTTATTTCTGTTTATACTAATATGGCCATTTTACATTTAAAAAATGATAAATTTTTGATAAAATTTCGGACTTTGATGAAAAAAAATAAAGGAAAAAAGGAAAACTCATTTAGTTGTAGTTTAGCAGATAAATAAAGATTAAAAATATATTTTTAATCTGTGGTTTTTTTTTTTATATATTTGATTCTTATTTATTAGATTCTTTTTCTTCTTAAGCCTGGAGTCAGGACTCCCTTCAAATAAGCCATCACTCTTTTATCTCTGCGTTATTTATAGCGCCAAGCATGTTTTGTTTTAACAAGGGCGCGCTGAACAAGGTAGATGCTAAATAGTGTATTCAACTGATCAAAAACTCTCTGAAACCATTCTGAGATCTGAGAACTGAGAAACTGATCTGAGAAACCATCTGTGAAACCATTCTGAGACATCACCGAAATCAAACTAGTTACAGCGATGTATTCCGATAACATGGAGGAAACAAAATAATCTTCCACTTAGAGTAAGTAAGGTATTAGACCGAAGAATAGTGTTGTGTACGCACAACCTGCGACAAAATTACGTTTCTTAAATCTGTGCATCCTTGGGGTGAAACCCCATTTGTAAATATTCTTCATTTAAAAAGGATGGAAACTGAAAAGTTTACAACTAGGGATTGCAATATCGGACCAGAAGTTCAACACCGGTATTCGGTATTTTTTAGATCTTAATACCGGGATACCGGTTTTAATACCGGTATTTTTAGATCTTAATACCGGGATACCGGTTTTAATACCGGTAGTAGAAATTTTAGAAAAAAAAAGAAATAACGGTATTTTTTTTTTTTTTTAGTTTATTAGAGGTTTATTAGAGAATGTAAATATCACAAAAAAAACACTCGAAATGGCAAACCATATAATGCTGTCATTTTACTTATAATTTCATACAAATTTTTTTTTTTTTCAAAATAATCTAAAATCCCTGATGGCTTGAGTTTAGAAACTGTGCTTAAGTTTGTATCTTCAAAGCAATTAGATTCTTTCCTCTTTAATAAATTTGTATCGTGTTTCGTTTTTAAATGTGTACGGTGTCCGCTGTACTTCCTCCATTTAATTTGATAACTCTTGAACATTTTTTTACATTGTGCCACCCTATTCTTTTCATCATATAAATAATGAAACCAAACCGAAGTATTATCAACTGATTTTTTATGTTCTTTAAAGTTATTCTTATTCATTATTATGGAGTATTATTTATGAATATACATATAATAAATCTGAAAAATATCTGGAACTCTAAAGTATGATATGCAAATACAATATGAATAACAGACTCACCAAGTTAAAAAAATATCGAAACATTACACTTTTTCATAACTACAACCTTGTTTTCACAGATAAGAATTCTGAATAATAATTCACAGATAAGAATTCTAAATTTCTATTAAATAAAGAAAAAAGCTGGTATTAAAACTGGTGAATACCGGTATTACAAAAATTGTACCAATAGCTCAAAATACCGGTATTCGGTATCCCGGTATACCGGTATTGCAATCCCTACCTACAACTGCACGATTTGGGAACTAAACTCACATCCATTACACAATTCATGGAGAACAATAAAATAAGTATCGATAGTTTTTTTTTTTTACTGATGAAGGCAATAAATGTTATTCCGTATGCGAGAATAAAATCATGCGGTCTGTTCCATGCAGTTCCCATTCATCAGAAGTGGAGAGAAAATCTAAAATATAAAGGGAAAAAAAAAATGAAATCAGCTATTTCGAAGAGAAAGCAAGGCGATGATTCTGCCTTGATGGCAGATGCAATTCATTAAGCGTTAAATTTTCGTCCCGATCGATTTCAGCGCCAGCACTTCAGGAAATCGGAAGAAACAGATGATGTGAGGTGTAGAAGGAGGATAACGAATTCTCTGTTAAACTAAATTGAACGATTGTAAAACGGCTGTGATGTCTGAAGTTGAAATAATAATAGGTTTTTATTAATGGATATCAATCGATGGATCGATCTAATAAAACAATTATGTGAAAGTAGCTGAGATATCAGGTTCAAAAATAGCTCACATTTAGGGATTGCAATATCGGAACAAAAGTTCAATACCGGTATTCGGTATTTTTAGATCTTAATACCGGTAGGAGAAATTTTAGAAAAAGAAAGAAAACACATATGTTTTTTTATTTATTTGTTTATTAGAGAATGTAAGTATCACAAAAAATTATATTATTTATTTAAATCACAAAAAAATGTAAGTATCACTATTCAGTCTGTGGTACTATTACAAATTTTCGAAATGTGATCTTAAAAAACATAATGCATCAATTGTACTATCATTAAGCCTGGAACGTAATTTTGTGTATAAATGACCAGCTGACGAAAACGCTCTTTCAGCATCTACGCTAGTGGGTGGTACCGTTAGCAATGCGTGATATACTTTTTCCAAGTATTTATTCCAATAAATCTATTTCTGGTCGAATTGTTTTGGATATAGCTGATTTCTGTATTGTATTGTTTATTGAATTTTTTTAGTTAGCGCCAATTCTAATTTTTGTTCAAGAGGCAATTCCGTTTCACTATCGACATTAGTGTCATCATAATCTTCTATAACTGTACCGAATTCTTCTGAATGTGGATAGGTTTCTGGAGAATAGAATAAGTATAAGAATTTGTTATAGAATAAGAATTGTAAATTTCTAGTAAATACCGAAAAAATGGTATTTAAACTTGTGAATACCGGTATTACAAGATTGTACAAAGGCTCAAAATACCGGTATTCGGTATCCCGATATACCGGTATTGCAATCCCTACTCACACTTAATCAACGCTCCAGTATAAAAGAAAACTTGGTGAGGACTCTTTGTTTTAAATATTCAAATTACTCAATAAATGTTCGTATTCTTAAGTTAATACCTTTCCTAATATAATTCTTAAAAGAGCTACAGTATAATGACCAGCAAAGAATAATTAGTCAAGAATATTGTCATTTTTTTTCAAAGTAAAATCAAAAATGTTAAAAAAAAAAAAAAAAAGAAAAAATTAATTTTTTTCCTTTTTCTCTAAGAATTTCAAACAAATCAGATACAATTTTTTTTAAAAAGTATTGATAAAGGTGAAACATGAAGTGAAGTGGCCGGCATACGTTATTATCAGCAGGAAAAATTAAAAATTAATTAAATTTGTTAACATTCCTCCTAAAAAATTATGCCTTTTCAAATTTAAACTTAAAACTAATCCCTAATTATTATATTTTATATCTGTAAGACACATGTTACGCTTATCAAAAAAATTTCCTTTAAAAAAATCGGTAAGGGCACATTCCTTATGAAAAATTAAATGAAGAAATGTTAATTCCTACAGGCATTATTTTACGAATGAAAGTGTCCTATTGATATGCACCTATTATTTTTTGTGAATTTAAAAAAATAATAATTTGCCATAAGCACTGTTTAATCCTCAGTGTGAATCTCAATAATGATTCGCAACATTCACATTCCAGGAAACAATTCCATTTCATTACGAAACAACAATCGTCGCATCTGTTCATGCAATGCAGCCGTTGAAAGTTATTTTCAGTTGGGCATTCGCTTCTTTTTTTTTTTTTTTTTTTTGCTAGTTTTAAATCCTCTTTTCCACAGGCTATTCATTTTCATTAAACATGAGAGCACACGCCCTTTTCAGCTTAGTAAATGTATACAAAATAAAAACATACAACATTTTTAAAAAAGGAGTAGACAAACGTAAAAAAAACTCATGTCAGTTCTTTTAAATAAACACTTTTCTTTAGATATACATGAAAAACTAGCTGCCATTTCTGCGAAGGTAAATATGCTTACAAGTTCTCAAAACTATTTAAAATGAATGCTCCACGGATTGTCGGAAACGTCTACCTCTCTCCCCTTCCCACCCCCACACAGTTTTATTCTATTTCCGGCTATTTCTGCCTCCGGGATTAAGTGTTCACCGAGAAAGTAATGACTTATCTTTTCAATCCAAAAGTTCCGGAAATAGCATCTGCTGCTGTTCTTGCATTTCCGGGATCGTTGTCTCGGTCAATATCCAACCGGGTCGAAAATATTTGCCCTCCTCCCGACAGGCTGAATCAGCTTCCACCATGTTATTGGGGTAAATCCTTCGGGGGACGGAAGGACGAGTGGCAAAATATTTTTCCGGCATCGGTAAAATTGAAAAATAAAATAGATACACTTGATTTCACCACCCTTCTTAACATTACTTTAAATGTCTCATATTCTTTTTTTTGGGGGGCTGATGGCTGAAGGGCGCTCAGTAACACAGGTATCGGCTCCAAATCCCGATGTTGCCATGGTGTTTGCAGTGGTTCGGAATCCTCTTTAAACCGTAGGTCCCGGTCCCTAATAGGATCGTAGAGCGTTGCGGGGCATTGTGACTCCGCGTCCGTGGCTTATCTTCAAGTGACACTCGCCCTCTGGGTAGTGCAAAGTGAGTAACGTCAGTGCAGCCCTTACGGCATAAAAGATCAACGTCTATTTGCTAGCTGCATTTGAAGGAAAAAAAAAATCTTTTTTTTTTTTTTTTGGTAAATTCATAAATTTGCTGATTGAATAACACACGAAGCGTCTCGTTTATTTTTGTGCAAATGCATACTGTTGAATACGTGAACGAAATCTGTTCTCGTGAAACTTTTCTCAGACATGCACCTTTCCATACCTTTGTAGAAATTATCAAAATTGTAAAGCAAATTAGTGTAGTACGTAAGCAATGCATCTGCTGTGTGACATATGAATTAAATCAACAAATACATGCTTAACTGCAATAATGCAATTAAAATAAGTCAAGGAGCCTAAAAACATCGAATGAAAAAGTGGACCCCCTCCTGCCCACTGCGTGCATCTTCAACGAATGAGAAAGTGAATGATTTTTCACACATGTGAGTCAGGTCAATATTTCTGTCCATTCAAAGTTTCTGTGAGTGCCAAAATTCGACATTCGTGAAGTATTCTAATTCTCCTGTTCTTACCCGGCTTTTGATTTCTGCTTATAATGCTTCCTAATCTGATAATGTATGACGGTCCTGAGATATTTACATTAATCATAAATTCAATACTGATATATGGATTATAACACGGAGGGTTTTATTTTTTTCCGAGTTCTCAAAAAAATGTAGCATCTCTCGCATTCAATGGCTGTACAATTTCCAAAAAAAAAAAAAAAATGCTTTATGATTGCTGGCCCCCACTTTTAACCACTCCGCCACGACTTCAAGGCACGGCGCTGGACAATGTAGCAACGTCCTATAACTTTGGGTAATTAAAGTCTTAGTCAAGAAAGCACATGGTCCTCCAAACCCACGCAGTATATTGTCTAGTCGTCATCGATATATTACTCTTTTCGATACAACATTACGTATACCATCCTAGTACGCGTAGTACATCATTTTAGTCGTAGTATATCATAATTTGTAGTATATCGTAGTATATCTTCTTAGTTATCCTAGTACACATAGTATATTATCTTAGCAATCTTGGCGCACACAATATATTATCCTAGCCCTCCTAGTCCACATACTGTATCATCCAAGCCAAGCTCAGTCATCCTAGTACATATATTATATCATTTTAGTCGTCCTGGTACATATAGTATATCCTCCTAGTGCAAATAGTTATTATCCCATCCATAATGCACGTAGTATATCATCTCAGTCGCCCTAATATACATAATATAATCTAGTCATTCCAGTAAGTGTATTATATCATCCTCTAGTACATATAGCATGTCATCTCAGTCGTTCTAGTATATAGAGTATATCATACGTGCCATCCTAATACACATAATATATCAGCCTAGTCGTCCTAGTACACGGCGCTGAACAATGTAACAACGAAATGCGTCCTATAGCTTTGGGTAATTATCGTCTTAGTCAAGAGAGTACATAGTCCTCCTAATCCACGCAGTATATTGTCCTGGTCGTCGTCGATATATTATCCTTGTCGACACAACACTAGAGTACTTCTGTTTAATTTCTACCTCCTAGAAATGAAATAGCTTTGACTCCTTGGAAAGCTCCAACAAATATTCACACTCCCATCTATTCAATTAAATGAATTTAATTAGTTTACTGCGTCTTAATATGTTTTTAATTTCTGAATACATTTATTTAATTTGTAAATGAGGAACTTTTTGCAATAGATTAAATAGCAGTATGAGCAGTAGGCTGTTTTGTCTAGTGGGAGAAATAAAAAAGTGTGAGGATACATTTGGAGATTTTGAAAAGAGTGAGGAAAATTTTGGAGATCGTTTAGAGCAGTTTTCTTGTCATAAATTACTACATAATTCTCACAATTATTTACCAAGGATATGAGTAGTCGAATAATATCCATTTTTTTAATGAATCGGAAAAAAAAAAATAAATAAATAAATAAAGTTTTCTCTTGTTTTAATAATTCTAAAGTTTTCTCAAAATTAAAAAAAAAACAATAAGAAAATAACTCTGAAAGAAGGATTTAATTGCGCTGGGAGATGTCACTTTCTAAAATTACATACTTTGAAGAGTTCTAAGAATTTATGAAACCAAGAAAACCTTTAATTATTTTAAGCTCATTCATTACTTTTTTGGAAAAAGGACAGCTGTTTTGCATTCTTTCCAAGAGAATAAAAAAAAAAAACTAATAGAGGCAATATTAATTTAAATAATGCTAATAATGGTTTTATTAATTCTTTTATGTAATTAGCTGAACGTGAGCGTGTAGTCTTTCCGCTCTTGAAGATAAATCAAT
Organism: Caerostris extrusa; assembly: GCA_021605095.1. Lineage (NCBI taxonomy): Eukaryota > Metazoa > Arthropoda > Arachnida > Araneae > Araneidae > Caerostris > Caerostris extrusa. The sequence goes on along the minus strand of BPLR01002610.1, from coordinate 37,089 downwards.
GAATTCCTTGTAAGTGCATTCATTCTTGACACATTCAACGCTTAGTTAAGTATAGTTCGATCACCGATTGCGTGGAAAATTGGCAAGCTGCCAATTTGGAGTGGTGGGGTCTCAAACAGAAAGAGGAAGATTATTTTGGAGGGGTATTAGTGACAATGAAAAAAAAAAAACTTTATTTATTCTAGAATTAGAATTAATTTTAGATTAAATCATAAAAATTCAACGATAACCATGAAACCTTTTTCTTCCAAAAATGGCTTTTGCACTGTTTTTATCTGACTAGTACCCCTCACAAGTAATCGATTCGCTCATTTCCGCCTTTAAACGGGTTACCGATCAAGGGGTCGAAATATGCAATTGCAATGAAGAGAATATCGTAACTGACACCAGGATTAAAGCGCGGATAAAATTGTCCGCTTTTTCGCTGTCGTGCAAAGTGATCGTGCAAAGTGATAGTATCGATTCCGCATGAAACTTGCGCATGCATATGCATGACATTTCAGTTTCATGCTTACTTGATTGCTCTGCTGATAGTCGTTTCAAAAACAAATTCACAGCAATTATCGTATAGTGCTATGAATTTTCAGCGTGAGCAAGTTGGATTTGCTGGCGGCATGGTTGTGATCGCTGCTTTCGGAAACCAGTGGACTCCGTGGCAATTGTCACAGTGTGTATAAAACCGTCTCGCATCGATAGTCAGACGGAAAAAATTTCCGGTTTTCTACCGAACATCACGCCAATGCGAGTCCGAGTTTCCCTAAACGTCCTAGCGGCCTGGTGGCCAGCGCTCTGGCCTTTTTGGTTTCCCAGGCTTCAGGTTCGAATCCTGGAGGTGGCATGGATGTTTGTGAGTGGTTCCGGAATCCACATTAAACTGTAGGTCCCGGTCTGTTTAGCCCAAAGTGTGCACAAGATGACCGTAGAGCGACAAACCGAACCAAACCCTAAACGTCCTCCTGGAAGGCATTGTGCTCTTCTCATCGCTCATCAGTGGGCTGTTTGTGGTGTACATGAGGCGCACCGATTTTCACTCTGATATTTCTAACGGATAAAGGGCCACTTAGCCCTGGGTACGAGGGTGAGGGTAGTTGGAAAAAAAGAAAATTTATCGCTGGTTGGGGTGGTGGAAGAGGATGGTTTGATTCTGATGAGGGTTTCCTGCTTTTGTAGACAAGTATGCTTGGAGAAAATGATAATAGTTTTATCTCAAGCCGTGTTTCATGTTTGCCCCCATTACTATATGCAAAGGAGGGGTAATGGCCGCAAAGCACATGCAAAGGTCGCAAAGCACATGACTTCCCCAACTGTCATGGGAAACAATCATTCCGTATCTGCAATCATTGTATTTGAAAGTTTGAAATCCGCCGCTTCGAGTTGACCAACTTGAATCCCAACGCCTCGCTGGGAACGAGCCTTAAGGAGAGAAAAGTGCCTTCCAGGATAACTATTCCGATTTTGCGTATCGTGGCGAAAACAACTCTCACCAGGCAGCCTATATCGAGACACCATCAATTCTGCTTGTTTCTGAAATCAAGGGTACCTCCGAAGGATTCGAACCAGGGGTGTGGACTAGGCGCAGAAAAGAGTTTGATTCGAAATCCAACAAACGAAGCCAGATCGAAAATTTCATAAATGTGTACGCCTAATATTGGCATGACAAATGGAGCAGAAAGTCCTTATTTGGGTTTCAAGAGAGTGAACGGACCTCCTAGATACGCCATGGTGATTCAAAAATAACTACGCACAAGCTGTTCCAATAGTGAAATGTCAATTACTAGGTACAACTGAAAATACGAAACTATGCCTGTGTAGTTAAGCCTATGTAGTATATCTCTTAATTGTAGTAATATTTGTAGCCAGATTAAAATTTGATTATTTAAACATATAAATGCATATTCTACAATTTAATCTTTTTAAGCCAATCTATGTATATTCTTAAGTAGCAAGCCAATATCTGTGTAAAGTGTATCAAGACAATTGTGGTCATAAGTTATTATCATAAGCGATTTCTACGCGTATACGACGACGATTACATTTAGATATTCATAGTGAATTCTATACAACCATTATACAAAGTGCACTGCACAGCGAGATTGCTCTGCGTTCAACAGTCTTTGCCGGGTCTTTTATTCTAAACAACAGACGACTGGCCGAGAATAATCGAAAACAAGGAACGAGTCGGTTGGCTAATCGCAGGCACAAACTCGGAGCAGAAGTTTGTTGTTGCATATTCGGCCCTTTATTAGTTATTCAAACTCCCGCGCCCACGGAAATCTGCATTTGAATCTGATTAGAATTGCAACGCTGAATAAACGAAAGTGAGTTTCATGTGATGGAGGTTTCGTATGTGCTTCCATTGAATGGCAGAAGTTAATAAGCGGGTTTGTTTCAACTCAGACACTGAAGGGCATGGGCGAAAAAAAGCGACATCGTTTATTCGGAATGTCTTTACGGCTGCCTCTGCCCCAGGATGGTAGCAGTAAGTGAATATTTAAGCGTGAAATTATTAGCGGATAGAACTGCAACAGGTGGCCTGAAAATTACGTAGGCTGACACATAGATGGCGATACTAGTATTAAATACATATAATATATGAATTTGACAGCTGTTGCACTATTAGTATGTGAGTTATAGCATTTTTAGTGAAACTAATTTTTGTTAGTTTGAAAAAAAATGGATAAAAGGAATTTCGTGTGTTAATAAAACATTGCATTTTGGCGAAAATAAATACTATTGAAGCCAAGGCTGGGCTTGATAAACACTTTTCGGACTTTGCACCAGGAAAATCAACCGTAGAGGAAGTGTTTGGAGCTGTTCAATTGCAATAAACCCGAATTTTTGCGTCGATATGGGACAATGGATGAAACATGGCTCCTTCATTTCACACCGGAGTCCGATCGACAGTCAACCGAGTGGACTGCACGTGATGAACGCTAAAAATGCTATAACTCACATACTAATAGCTTTCAAATTGTTACACGTGTTTTTGAAGGTTCGGGCTAACTAAAAGTCATATGGATTTAATACTAGTAGCGCCATCTATGTGTCAGCCTATGAACTTTTCAGGCCACTTGTTAAGCTATGTCGCGGAACCTTCCATCAAAATCAATGTTTCATGACATTTGTCATTTGTTTGGACGCATCTTTCAATTTTTAGGATAGCCTAATTATGGCGAACAATAACTGTTTTTCTAATTTCATCCGCTAATAGAAATCAATTGTTTATTTCAGTTGAGTGTCAACCCGTTGTAAAATTAGATGAGAGTTTTTTAGCAAAGATCGAGTTGCGGTTGTCCAATTCTTGATGCATCCAAAAAGAAAAATCAAAAGTTACAGAAAAGTGTAATAACGTTAGCTGCAGAACAATTTGAATGAACCTATCAAGAATCTGGAAGTAATTGTCAAAGTGAATTCTATGCTGACTCCTTTGAAAAAACAGATCTGTGGACGTAAATGCAAAGATTACAGAGAAGAACGTGTTTCTCTCAGTAGAAGAAGCGCCATCAGATCAACAGCTTGCGCCATTCATTACGCCCAAATCTATTAGGACTCATCTATTATCCAATCCTATTACGCCCAAATCTACGTTATTCGAAATTTGAAAATAAAGGAAAATCCACAAAAGGAGGAAATCAGGTCCATTTCAAACTCACGCACATAGAGCAAAGCAAAGCTTTACGCAACCAAGGAATCCTACCTGCAAACTTTTTTTCTTTCTAATGCAGCTAGCAAACACTTATACAGCTTGTTCTTGGATACCTTAATGCAAGCGCTACACAGACGTTACTCACTTTGCATTACCCAGGGTTGCGCTTGTAACTTGAAGATAAGCCACAGACGCGGAGTAACAACGCCCCCGCAGCGCTCTACGATCCTATTAGGACCGGGACCTACGGTTTAAAGTGGATTCCGAACCACTACAAACACCCATGGCACCGCCGGGACTCGAACTCGAAACCTGTGGTATTGAGCGCCAGCCACTCGGCCATTCTGGCCGTACCTGCAAACTTAAAATTAATGAAATTATTGAAAAAATTCAAAAACACTCTGAACACTCAAAAGAAAAATCAGGAGTAATATTTTTAATTTATTGTTTAATTTAATCTAGTTTTTTGATAATAGATGTTGCTGATGTTTATATTTATTTTCTTTTGCTACTATTATTGTGGGATACATTAAATGCATCAACTACTGCTATTATCATGGGAGCTTCATGAAACTATAAAAGATGTACAGACAAGATATTTCAAAAACCTATCTTTAATCGTGATCGTTCGGAACCACGACCGTGCCGGATGAGATATTTTGCTGGATTATCGATTGCCTATATAGTTTTGAAGAGGATATTAGAGATAAAGCACTCTAAATAAAGCGTGTAACGATTCAAACATGTAAACGTTGAATGTGTTTACGCACATTCTGAACCCGTGTATAAGATATAAATAACAGAGAAAACACGTCGTCCTTCAGCAAGCAGCAATGGGTTGGCGTCTGGCAGTCGAGGTCAGCAAACGGCTAAATCCATACGAAAAAAAAAAATTACGGAAGCAAAGGCTCGATCGGTGCCAGATTATAGAATGTGTCGAACTCTCGAATTAACAAGGTTCCTGTAATTCCTAATGGTGATATGTTGCGATGTATAGTCTTTTCAAGGTAAATTGTACGCACAGTCAGTATATAAGTAACACCATTTCTAAGAAGCAAGTAGATTCGGTATTGACTAATAAGAATCTTAAGTATCGGCAACTGCATCGACATTTTTCAATTTTCTCCATGACATTTGCAAATTCAGGAATGAAAATTCTCCTCGAATAGCAAGAGAAATCCTATTAGGCACACTGATGTTTTCATAACAAGGCTCCAAACACAGAGTCAATTGAGTCACATGCTCACAGCGTTGGTGAAAAAAAATCTGCCTGTCACTTGTAGACGGTGTAGAGATACCCGCAAACAATATTTGTTCAAAGTTTCGTCGCACTAAAATTTATTATAAAAAAATGAACACATTAAATCAGAACTTTAAAAAAAAAAATAAATGTAAATCAAATATTAAATTTTTAAAAAATTAATTTAATATACGATTGAAGCGACACAAAAAAATCAAAGCTAAACATCAAAATAAATACCAATGGTTTGGTTTGTCGCTCTGCTGACATTTTTTTGCACACTTTAGGTTAATTAGACCGGGGCCTACAGCTTAACGTGGATTCCAAACCCCTCACAAACATCCATGTTACCGTCAGGATTCGAACCAGAAGCACCAATAGCGACGGCGATAGCCAATTGGCCATCAGGCCGCCTAAATACCAGTGAGCAGTAAATGTTTTTTTTTTTTAATGCAGCTGGCAAACACTTATACAGCTTGGTCTTGGATGCCTTAAGGCAAACGCTGCACAGACGTTACTCACTTTGCATTACCCAGAGGGCGTGTGTGACTTGAAAATAAGCCACGGACGCGGAGTCACAATGCCCCCGCAACATTCTACGATCCTATTAGGACCAGGACCTACAGTTTAAAAGTGGATTCGAACCACTACAAACATCCATGGCACCACCGGGACTCGAACCCGAAACCTGTGGTACCGAGCACCAGAGCGCTAGTCACTGGGCCATTCAGGCCCCTGAGCAGTAAATGTAATGTTGACCAATTTAATAACTAGTTTAAAGTTTTCATCATATCCATGTTCCATGTAAAAATAAAGAAACTTTTATGGTTTATATATAGTAACAGCCTCTTTATACAGAATGAGTAATAAATAAATAAAAAACTGTTATTCGCAATAGATTCAAAATTTGATTCTGTACTCCCGGAATTTTAAACTAGTTTTTTTTTGTAAATAAAAAAAAGAGGCATTCATAAAATATTTCTCTGTAGCATTTTTCTCTACAGATCAGATTTTCTAAAGAGCCAACAGTCCGTGGAGCTTTCTGTGGGAACTCTAAATATCCGTTGCCCGAAATGGAAACACCTTCAGCATTCAGCGGCTTTATTATCGAGCGTCAGCACAGAGCTCAGCTGAGGTTAATCCTGAAGGTATCGAGTGCTTATTCCGAAAAACATTTCTTCAGGCGCCACAATGAAATTTTAAAGTATCTTCCCAATTCCCCCAGGAAATATATTTTTGCCAGGATAGAGCCCCGCATCAAGGAGGAGAGTTCGCAAAAATACTATTTCATGTGCACACAGTGAGGAATGTGGTGGCAATAGAATAACAATACAGAATGTTCTTCTTTATTTTAAGATTGCCGTCTGTCTTAAGGGAAATCTGAATTTCTGAATTTTCGACCTGCGTAAATAAACGGCTTCATTGTCATAAGCAAAATAAGAACAGCCATGCAATAAACTAATAGTAAAAGATGTTAAGTTCGCACAGTTACTGTTGTAGCAATAGTGGTAACTATTCCCGCTTAATCTTTTAGTTTGGAGTGCTGAATCCCTAATAAGCAGCATCGTATGAAAAGCCCACTGAGGAATACCGCAGGCAGGAGAATATATGGAATCCTACTATTTCTCCCATCTCTTATCGTTAAAATTGTTACAAGAGTACTACAGGTCAATGTAGATTAATATTAATTTTAGAATTTATCTTGTGCAGTGATATCTCAGTAAACAATAATGAAAAATGTCCCGGTCTCATATGACTGTAAGAGCGTCACGGAGCAAAGGTCAGACTTCTACCTACGGGTGTTCCATCACAACAGAAGCTGCCAATTTTCCTCCATCCATGAGTAGATCACTCATGGGATGCCCGTCCACACTGCAGGACACTGAGTATTAGTCAACAACAACAACAACAATAATGAAAATGATTTCGAAATGGATACTTGTTTGGACGAGAACAATTTTGTTTTTGAATATGACTGCCGTGCGTCAAGACATTCACCGAATGGATGAATGGCAAAAACCTTCGAAAAAAAAAAGTATCACCTCCAACAAAGCCCTAACAAGACGACCAGACACCTCTCCCAAACATCTTGAAGAGAAGACACATTGCTTCCGGCCTATTTTCAGTGAATGTCCCTCAACAAGTAAGATTCAAGTAAGGAAGAGAGACAGAACAGCGAAACATAAGCTTCGTCAAATTGTATATATGCATGCATTTCATTTTGAGTATACAGGGGTGATTCAACGAGCAGCTTTTTTTTTCCTTTTGTACAGGAATATAGGATCGGAAGCTGCGTGTTAAGGAACGAACGCAATAAAGGGAACAAGGCAAGAAAAACATTGTTTATGCACAACATCGTTGCATCTATGTTTCAATATTCACAATAAATACTGAGAACTGCTGCCATCCGCAGTAGGTAGCGGCGAAGGAATAACGGGCGAACAGTTCCAAAGATGCCGCGCAGGTTTGCAGTCAAGCAACGAGGTTCTCAGTTGTGTCAACTGGAGTCTCGTAAACCGAAACACAGTTGCCAAAGCAGAGTAAGGATAAATTAGAGTGCGAGTCGGGGTTTCCAGCAAGAGGTCTTGAAACTCAGTCTGAGCTTTGTGGCCCTGGTCTTGCGAGAAATTCTTTTGAAAGCGTGTTCGTTTCTCAACGCAGCAGTTCCGACCCTCCATTCCTAAGCAAAAACTGTATGCGTAAGCATAGAGTAGCTCTTAAATTGTTGTATACAATTCCATCATGTTATATAATATGCTAATAATGGTAGTTTTTTGCTTTGTTGTTGTTTTGTTTTGTACGGAAACGGGTTAATCCCATGCCCTTAATTTCGTGGGGGAAAACATTTTTTGGCATGGAGCGGAATATATAAATCATAATCATCCTATCTAAACCATAGGTATCCCTTATCAGTTTATGTCCTTTCTGATTCCTTACCAAGTGTCCCAGAGTGCTCTGCAATTTATAAAAATAAGCATTTATCCATCCACTACACCAGGGGTCTCCAAACTTTCCAACCTTAGGGCCATGCTGTTTACTCCAGTAAGTACCAAGGGCCAAAATGCCATTGTCTATAATTTCCAGATTTATGCATTCTTAACACCGATTTGTTATCATGGTTGTTTTGCTTAAGTTAAATTTTCCGCGTGTTATGCTTGTCATGAAGCTTTACCCAGCAATTAAATAAAGCCAAGCTATTAACATTCTGGGTTTTTTTTAATCCAACTTATTACCTCAACACTAAGCTATTTGCTGTCGCGGGCCGTAGTTTGGAGACTAAACGAAGGTCCATTTCAAAAACGAACTCGAAATTCATACCCCGAAGGGCGGGAAAGAGGTTCGGTCTAATTAAGCGTGTGCTGCTTGAAAACTGTCTTGTGTAAACAACCCATATTCGTGAGTGTTATTAAAACGGGAAATAATCAATGAAACGAACGCTCTTCGATAAGAAGTCGCAGATGACTCGTGGCAGCCTCACTTCGGAGGGGAGGCGGCCGGGCGTGACTTGAGATCCCCCATTTCGATTTGTTCCATCAAAGTGAACGAACGCGCGTTCCTTTCTGAACGAGCGGGTTAAAAGAAGAGGAAAGGCGTGAAATGAATCACTGCGTGTCTCGGAGAATCTAAATTTAGAACGACTACGTCTAATTAGCTCATCTCTGCACATCTCTCTCAGAGGCTGCACACCGTAATCAGGACTGCATTCAAAACCAAGTCCTGCGAATGATTTTAAAATAAACATCCCAATTAAATTGGGTTCATTACTATAATGATTCTAATTTTATTATAAATTATTTTGACTGCGAAAAAAAGTGAAAATAGATTGGATCCATTCCAGATTCCAAAGCAGGGAATAATTTTAAATATGCGGAAAAATTCCATTTGTAAGAGTAATATGTGTAGCATTTACTGTAAGTATAATATATTTTAGTTAAAGATAACAGTTTTAAAAATGTGTTCAAAATAATTTTGATGTATATTATTCATGTCAAAGATTCCACCTAGAATACATTCGGCACGGAATACATTGACACAGATTCACATGGAACATATCTGTGTAGTTTCCTCCAATTTGACGTAGATTCTTCATGGATTCAATCAATGGAAATGATATTGAATTTGAATATGCATATATCTATATTTTATTGCTTATAGAAAACGACGGCATCGCCCAAAGTCAGCGTATTTCTGCTAACAAATTTTGCCACAGAATTTAGTTGGTAGAAAATAGTAAACAGTCCCTGTCGAAATTTTTAAACTTCGCAATAAGAAACATAATTCGAGAAATGATATCTTCCGCGAAATCACCAGAACTCCACAATTGCATGCGTTTGGAACAAACAGGATCGGCCATTCCTGTCGATGCGGAATCCAACTCTTGGTCTCCTTTTCTAGTTTGTGAGAGAGCAATACTTTTTTTTTAACATCGACCTCTTGTGCTCTATATAAGAGTTGGGCTAACATGTTCGTAGGCTGACACATAGATGGCGTTACTAGTATTAAATCCATATAATTTTTAGTTAGCCCTAACCTTCAAAAGACACGTGTATAAATTTTACAGCTGTTGCACTATTAGTATGTGAGTTATAGCATTTTTAGTGAAGCAACTTTTGTTAGTTAGAAAAAATGGATAAAAACGAATTTCGCGTGTTAGACAAAGCATTGTATTTTGGCTAAAAAATGCTATTGAAGCCAAGACTTGACTTGATAAACATTATTTGGACTTTGCACCAGGAAAATCAACCGTAGAGAAGGGGTTTGTTAAATTTAAACGAGGCGAAATGAACACCGAGGTCGATGCACGCAGTGGACGCCCCAAAGAGGCTGTTACCGACGAAAACATCAAAAAAAGTCCACAAAATAATTTCTGATAACCGTAAAGTGAAGTGGATTGAGATAGCTGAGACCCTAAAGATATCAAAGGAACGTGTTGGACCTATCGTGAATGAATATTTGATATGCGAAAGCTCTGTTCAAAGTGGGTGCCGCGCGAACTCACAATTGACCGAAAACAACAACGAATGGATGATTCTAAGCAGTCTTTGAGCTGTTCTATCGTAATAAACCCGAATTTTTGAGTCAATATGTGGCAATGGATGAAACATAGCTCCATCGTTTCACACCGCAGTCCAATCGACAGTCAGCCGAGTGGACTGCACGTGATGAACACTAAAAATGCTATAAATCACATATTAATAGTGCAAGAGCTGTCAAATTGATACACGTGTCTTTTGAAGGTTAGGCTAACTAAAATCATAGGGATTTAATGCTAGTAGCGCCATCTATGTATCAGCCTATGAACGTTTCAGTCCACCTGTTAATGGAAAGAGGAATTATGGTTTGTCGGGGAAAATTTTAGTGGTAACGTAATACGACATCCAAAGCAACTCCCATCATCCCAACATCCCCGACGTGATATTTCAATCAACTTCGAATGCCATCATTTTTTGCAAGCAGCGGCTCCAACGCACTGCAGCATGCAATTGAAAGAGCATCAGTGTTTAGAATCGTAAATTTAATTTTATCAGCCGATATTTTATAAAAGTAATTCTGATTTTATTAAAATTATTTTGAGACTATTTTTCCAAAAATATTCTCGTAGTTTTTCTTTTACCTTTATTTGCTTTATTTTTCAACTGAATTTATATAATGAGTATAAAATGTATTCGAAATTCAATAGAAGATCGAGCAGGAAAATAATAATAATAAAAATAGCACAGGGGATAGACTTACACATTTCTTTAAAATTCCTTTTTTTTATGCTAGTAAAAATTCATTTTCTCAAAACATGGCGTGTAAACAAGAGAAGGAAACACCAGGCAATATTTATTATTCTGGGGTGAAATATTTCGCCTTTATCCATTTCCAGAATGGACTCAATGCGTCGAGTAATATGAAACCTTCCGGCAAAAATCTCCAACATCCATCCTAAGTTTCCCTTTACAATGTCCAGTGTTAGATTGACTTACGCAAATCTGAATTCTCGAGATAGCATGCAATGTGCAAGATATGCTCTTGCATTGCCTGCACTCCTGTAAAAACTAAAAATGGCTTAAAGTACGAAATATGTGTACAAAAATTGAATTTCGAGAAAAGGCTGAAAGAATCCAGAATTCGAAGAATGCATTTCAGGACAACACACATAAGTATATATATATATAAAAAAAATCATGTTACATTTGATTTTATGTAAGGTTCATACAAAAATATTGATTTCCGACATGTCTCATAGGAATAATTTTAAAATTCTGATCATTAGTTTAAATCATGTTAGACGGTTGTGCAAAGTGCTGACAACCCTACCCCATAAAAATCATCTCCTGCCTCCACTATGAGGCTGTTACGCCAATGAAGAAAAATAAACGTTATCCTCAAAATACCTAATCTTTCTCTTTTATTGTGTACATTTTTGTTTTCTATACGTTTCATCAGTTAATAATTTTTTGAGAATTCTTAAAATCAGAATTTATATCAAAGTTATCCTTTTAACTGACTGATATCTATAAAACGGAGAAAACTCTTTTGAAGCGACATAAGTAAGAAAAAAAAAATTGTTTGTAATAAAAATTGATTCATTGTAAAATAATACTTTACAATAACGTAGTTATGCATGTCTTACTGCCAAGCATTAAATTTTACGATCATGAATAATGAAGAAATTATGAGGAAATACATTTAAGGAGGGAATGTATTTTCTTTTTAACTTTTGCATAAAGCAGAATTTCATTCGAAATTAATTTAATTAATGTTTAGAAATAATACATTTGATTATTAGATCAAAGAATAAATTTAAATTAAACGTAAGAGTATTATAAACCATATAGCATCGTGTAGTTGTTGTTGTTTTTTTAATTATCAAATTTCTGTAATTTAACTTCCTTTCAAACATTTATTTTATATATATATGGTTCAGTTTCATTTATTAAAAATACCTATGTAATTCTGACAGTAATTTTAAAAAATTAAAGTAAATAGCAGGTTCAAAAATGAATAGGGTAATCCATTTTTCTTTTATTTACCAAAATAAAAAAAGCTAATAAGTAAGTTCTTCACCATATAAACAATTTATAGAAAGATTTACAGGAAACTGTCATCATTAGAATTCGAACAATAATGTGGCAACACAATTTATGTATTCTAAAACAAAACTCTAAAATTTATTTTTAAAGATACGATAAAAATAACCCTTATATTTTTTTATTTTTAAGAATTTAAGATTCTTTTCAAATAACATTTGCTCTGTTTATGAGTAAGAATGAAAATCAAAATTTATTTATCTGTATTATTATTAGAAATTCCTCGAGTTCCTGTTTTCATTTCAACGATATATAATCTAATGTTTTATGCTATTTTTTTATAAAAAGATTCCTGGAACATAATTCAATTTTCAAAATAGTTTTGTCTGAATATTCAACAAATATATATTTTAAGAATTTTTCTGTTCTTTTTTTAAAGTAGTGCACTTCTTTTGAAACAAAAACAAAAAATTAATTTTGGAAAAGATAGATCAGTAAATTTATAGGGAAAAGCAACAAGGATAGCATTTCAACTTGGATAATGTAAACAAGGCTTTATTTAGAGAGGAAATAAGAATCTGCATTGCTTTCATTCCAACGATGAAGATGAAATAAATCATTTTCTGAATCGAATGTATGAATTCGATTCAGAAATTGTAGCACCGCTCTTTTCTCTCTGCGAATTTTTTTTCCTCCCTTCTAAAACATCCGAGGGATTGAATGGAAACGAATTTAGTATTTTTTTTTTTAACTTCTAACCATTAGGATTACAAAATGAAATAGAAAGAAGAATATTAAAAAAAGTTTTAGTGAATTAATTCCTTTTTTTTCTTTTTCTTCCAAGATGGCGTCTAGCATTACCTATTTTTGAACCAAGAAAAAAGCGTACAATAGTATCCCAATTACCGAGTAATTAAAGGGTTTTTTACAGGATAAAAAAATCAGTATATTTTCGAAAACCAGTCGTCTTTAGAATCTTTAAAATATGATATTAAATCCCTAGACTTCTGGTAGATCTGTATTTCTATCTGAATTTGCATATTAATATTCTCAATTTAAGCGGAGGAACAAGCTACACTAAACTCATATTCAGAAACGAAATATTTCAAGACGTTACTTTTGCACTGAATTAACAGTTTAAAAAAAATTAAAAAACAAGCTTTTTTAGAGTGAATCAAACTGAAAAATAGTTGTTAACATAGGAATAAAATGACTGACGAGAAAATGAATGTCACTGTTCTAAAGGCGTGAGGTGCTCGATATCAATCGTTATAATTTTCACTAGTTTCATTCCGAAATGCAGAGTTAGTTTAAAAATGTCATACAAAGCACCCCACGCTTTTAGAACAGTGACATTCATTTTCTCGTCAGTCATTTTATTCTTATGTTAGCAATTATTTTTTACTTTTAGATTGATTTACTCTAAAAGCGTGTTTTTTAGTTTTTTAAACTATTAATTTATTTTTACTTTTTAGTTTGATTAACTCTAAAAGCGTGTTGTTTAGTGTTTTTAAACTATAATATTTAAATGAGGTCTCGGTACGGGAGGACTGGTTCTTACAATAATTTAATTGTGAGTAAAACAAAGGCTAAATGCTAATAGGTCGTGCCAACCAGGATTCGAACAGGGAATCTCGTAATCAGGCGCGTTATCCGTTGTGCTGTTATCCCACGTATGCTTGAATGTCTGAAAGATATCTGTAAATTTGTCTTTGCAGCTTATATAGTGTGTATGAGGAAAAGCAGATCTCCAGGGGAAACACAATGCGCCGATCAAGATGACTTTTCGAAAGCTGTGTATTTTAATCACTCATCCTGGTGATCCTAATCCTCATAAGATAATAAACTTATCAAAATATTTTAGTATCGTCGGTACTTGATAAGTCCACAACGTTTAAATTAAATCGGATCGCTAAAAGTAGGGCAAAATGGAGGCCAAAGAGTCAGTTACATACATACAAACTAACATACAGGTAAAACCAAAAACCGCGTTGTTTACCTTCAATTATGCTGTTCCTCCGATAAGCATGCATGAGAAAAAAAAAAAACTATTTTTCTCACGATCGGGATTTCACGCCAAGCTCAGGCCATGCTCAGAAGGCACAAAATATTTTTAGTAGTGTTATCTTTTCATCCCATCAGATATCGATTTATTCTTCAACAATACTAAACTATACTCAACAATAATTCTTTCCGACACTTTCTTCACTTCCATTTCTGCCGAGAGTGTTCTGCATAGTCACTTTCTACCCTTCCCCTCTTTGTAGGAGAAACGCTCTCACGTCAAAAGAATTTTGCATACAAGAGAAACTTCCTCTTGGATATTGAAAACTCACTATCCCTCTCTCTCTCTCTCTCTCGATATTTTTCTTTCCACCCCTATTTCGGAAGCAAAAGCATATAAACAAACATACAGGTGAAACTAATAAAAGCTTATTAAAAAAGGCATACACTTCCTCCTTACAACTGTTATAGAGCCACAGGAAATTATTCTAAATTGCAACAGGTCCACCGCAGTATTTGTAATGTGGATCAAGTGGCTTCATACATCAAGAGAGGCCTGCCGCGCAATTTTCTTGTCGGATATCGCTGGGATTCGTGCTTTACTGATCCATGTCACCAGCAGCCCACCTACGGAGGAGAACACTGCATGCCGAAAAGGTAACTGCTCCGCCTACTCCCACCAGAGAATCTGACTCGATACGAGATGTTTCACACACAATGGGCAATGGCTGCAAAGAATACCACCAGAGGATTCGAATTTCGGACATCCTGCAGGGCAGCTGCGAGCGTTGGTTGTCGAGCGTGATTCCTTCCTGGTATTGAAAGTTATATTTTAATTCTTATATACAAAAATACAAATAAATTCCTTCAAAAAGCACTCAGTGCTATCCGAAACGAACATACTAAAAGCCTACTCTTTATTTTTGAAAAGGATTTACATTTTATGTTACTCTGGCAGCTTTCGTTGCAGTCACTGATGTCAGAAAAGAGGAAACTCCATGACGATTGGGACAGCGTTGATAGCCAGCTGGAAGTTTTCCCAGTCTTCTCCCACGCGACACGTAAATGGGGTGCAGTTAGCTGTAAAAGCCCTCTTCTCTTCGCTGGATAGGGGGTTATTCGTGGACACCTTATTTGACAACAAAAAAGGAAAAATTCTCGAATCTTATTCATCAGAGTTTAAAAATTAAATGATAATACTTACTTAGAATTACTTTAATTTTTTCTTCCAATTCTTAATATTAATTTGAATACTAAAAATCCATGAACTCTTTTCTGATTATGCTTTAAAAGAAATTGTAAAAGCTATAAATTACACTCTCAACCCTAAGACATTCCAATAAGTTACTCCCAAAACACCTCCCTCCTCACCTCCTTCTCCCCCCCGTAGCCAATCTGCAATCTGATGTTCGACAATAAAATAAAATATTTGTAATTTGAATATTTAAGTAATATAGAGATCATCCCTCAATTTTACTTTTTTTCATCCTCGCAATAAGCCACTCATTCCCCCATCAACTTCACTCCTGCAATCGCGAAAATCAAAGAGGCAGATTGCAGAAAAAAAAAAAAAAAAAAAAAAAAAGAGTGAAAGAATCTAAGTTTTTGAATTTGAAAGTGCACTTTTGGATTCATAAAGCTGTTTTCTTTCAAAGAAAATTTGTCTGAAATTTCCCCCGTGGGTGTTGAGGGGGGCATTCATAAGAAGTCGCGTTTCCAAAAACCCTACAAGAAATATTTTTCCTCAGCGATATCGTTCACATGGAGAGTCCCGTTCATCGGAATATACCTTTTTCTATGATTTATTCATGAACTCGGTGTTTGGGATTAAATTTAAACATCAACATTTTTGTAAAAATAAAAATAAAACTCTAATAGTACCTTCGTTAAGTAAAGTATGTGCTGTTTCTAGAGCTTTTTAAATAGCAATGCATTAACTGATGCGTTTTTTTAATTTTATGTTTCTTTTTTCATTAGTTAGCTCCAATTATTTGACAAAAAGCATGTGTCGGAACCGAAATATCAACAGAGAAAAATAAATGTGCGCACATTCAAATACGTTCTACGCAATGCGATTTTTATTCCTATTCCTCATAAAGAAGCTTTCGTCGGTAGGGTGATTTCAGTTAGAACGATCACTCAGCTATGAATCACTCAACTTGTTGCATCCTGTCGACGGACATTTGAAATAGTGAAGCATTTTAAATGAGACATCACTGAAAAATGAAGCGCACTTTTAAACGAAAACATTTTGCATTATAAGACTGATGATTATAAAGAATGTTATGTTTATAAAAGTTGCTCTTCCATTCAATGCATTTTTTGAAACTCATATCACTCACTTTTTTTAAGAATTAGATTAGCATTTGTTTTATTTGCCAGCTGCAATAGGGAAAAAGAAAAACCAGATAAGCATTTTTGTGCACATAACAACTTTTGCATACTTAATATTTACGTAAAATGGGTGCGCAGAAGATCTACCTCCCCGTGGTGCACCTGGTAACACTTTTGAGTGGCTAAAAGATCTGCAACTCGGCATTAGTGTTAGATGAATGACCTCTGTTTCAGCATGTTTTGGTGTATTATTTTGTTGTTGTTGTTGTATGGTTTTTTTTCGTTGTTCTTTTCTGCTATAACTGTTCATAATCTGCCATTGGAAACAAAAAAAAATTTTGTATACATAACTTTTGCGTAAAATAACATGTCAATGTTGTTTTTATTTATGTATCCATTATTTTGCTGGCGGCGTGCACTGCAGTCGCTGCGTTTAATAATCGAGTAGATGCGATGTTGATAGAATATCTATCCATGGACATTAGATTGACTCGAGAGGAGTATTTCGGAATTTTCCATGACACGCAAAATGCGAGACACTCAACAGTCAAAGTCCTATCAAGAAGTATTACTATAAATCCTACTTTTTTTTAAGGAAAACGTTAATCCATTGAGGTAATAGTGTCACCCTTAATAAAGTAACTACTGACTAAGTGAAACAAACAAATAGATAAATAAAACTGAAGACTCCTCCATGTGGGTATGTAACAAGTGGACTGAAAAGTCCATAGGCTGACACATAGATGGAACTACTAGTATTAATTCCATATGATTTTTGTTAGCCCTAACCTTCAAAAGACATGTGTATAAATGTGATAGCTGTTGCACTATTAGAATGTGTGTGATGCATTTTTAGTGTTCATCACGTGCAGTCTACTCAGCAGACTGCGATTGGACTCCGGTGTGAAATGATGGAGTTATGTTTCCTCCATTGTCACATATCGACGCAAAAATTCGGGTTTATTACGAGTGAACAGCTCCAAACACTGCTTAGAATCGTCAATTCGTTGTTGTTTTGTGTCGATTGTGAGCTCGCGCGGCACCCACTTTGAATAGAGTTTTCGCATATCCAAATATTCATTCACGATATGTCCAACACGTTCCTTTGATATCTTTCGCTATCTCAATCAACTTCACTTTACGGTTATCAGAAATTATTTTATGGACTTTTTTTGATGTTTTCGTCGGCAACAGCCTTTTTGGGGCGTCCTCGGTGGTCATTTCGCCTCGTTTAAATTTAGCAAACCACTTCTCTACGGTTGATTTTCCTGGTGCAAAGCCGAATAATTTTTATCAATAGTATCAATAGGCTTGGTTTCAATAGTATTTTTTTCGCCAAAAAGCAATGCTTTATTAACACCATGAAATTCTTTTTTTATCCATTTTTTCAAACCAACAAAAGTTGCTTCACTAAAAATGCTGTAACTCACATACTAATAGTGCAACAGCTGTCAAATTTATACCCGTGGCTTTTGAAGATTAGGGCTAACTAAAAATTATATGGATTTAATACTGGTAGCGTCATCTATGTGTCAGCCTATGAAAATGTCAGCCCAACTGTTAATCCCAGGGTATCTCAGATGGGAACTAGATGATTGGAGCAACATGCTCTTTATTAACGAGTCCCGTTTTAGTGCACAACCTGACAGTGGGCGGATCTTGTACGGAAAAAATTGTACAGGAAATACCCCTGCATTAATGCATGAAAGTGACCGAGTTGGCGGAGGCGGTCTGCTCTATCCATGACCGCAGCGATCTGCACATGAATGAATGTATGGAGCACTAAAGACACGCCGACGTAGGAATGAGATCCTCAGACCTACTCTCGTCCTTTACACTGCAGCAATCGGGGATTTGGTTTGGTTTGTCGATCTACGATCATCTTGTGCACACTTTAGGCTAAACAGACCGGGACCTACAGTTTAACGTGGATACCGAACCTCTCACAAACATCCATGCTACCGCCAGGTTTCGAACCTGAAGCCTGGGATGCCAAAGGCCTCATCAATCGGGGAGGAATTCCTTCTCATGGATGATGACGCTATTTTCTCTTTAAATAGATAATCTAATAAAAAAAAATTCTGCTTCTTACTCAAAGGAAAATCTTTTCTACGTTAGCCCATCATTGCTCAGTTACGTTAGCTTCCACCCCCCTCCTCCGCTCGCACATTACAGCTTACAGCTAATTATTTTCGGGATCCGTGCGGCTAATTTCTTTTCTTCAGAATGCACAACGAATGTTCAATTATGAGGATTTCCACTCCCATTTTGGGTGTGCGCTGCTCCCAATCGGACAACGGAATGTGTCGAAGTATCAAGCTATTGTTCAGCTTCCGATCTAAAAGAACATAACCCGAGGAACTCTAATGCAAACAAAGCCACCTGCATAATTCGCGGAAACAAACTCTTAACTAATGAACCCCGCCGCCCCGCAAATCTTTGCCGAGTGTGAACATGAAATGACGCGGTCGATGCTCCTCGAACTTTTCTCTGCGCCCAAATGATTTCAATTTGCAAAAATTAATCTTTTGCTTGTCTGTCGCGGTGGTGAGGAGGAGAAATCAGGAAGCAGCTCTGTGGATTTGAGATTGTGCTGCTTTAATGCGAAACATTTCTGTGGTTCATTCTTACAAAGATTCGCTGATAAGAAATCCTCTTTTTACACATTGGAGAGCAGGTTTGTTCAAACCGATAGCATGAAAGTTCGTGTAGATTGTGTTGTTTTCTTTTATGCGATAAAATAACGTGCAATTCTTATTATTTAGAGTTATTAGTTAGCGATTTTAAAAATGCGTCGTTCATATGTACAGGGCAATTTTTGGAGTTGTTTTATTATGGTCGGGGGGCTAGCGCTCTGGCGCTCGGTACCACAGATTTCGGGTTCGAGTCCCGGCTTTGCCATGGATGTTTGTAGTGGTTCGGAATCCACTTTAAGCCGTAGGTCCTGGTCTAACAGGATCGTAGGGTGCTGCGGGGGCATTCTCACTCCGCGTCCGTGGCTTATCTTCAAGTGACACGCGCCGCCTTAGTAATGCAAAGTGAGTGGCGTCTGTGCAGCACTTGCCTTAAGGCCTCCATGATCAAGCTGTCTAAGTGTTTGACAGCTGTATTAGAAAGAAAAAAATTTTAATTTTTAAGAATTCTAAAACTCCCAAGAAAATGTTTCGCTGTGATTTTACTTTTTTTTAAACAATAGATTACCCTTTTGTGATTTTGTGTTTGATGAAATCGAATGAAAAGGGCGTCGTGAAAAACAATTGATCTCCGATGCGATTGAAAACCCTAGCGTCTCTTGCGTGAGTGACAGAGTTTTTATAAATTTGTTTAATTAACATTCAAGTTGTTAACAGCTATTATCAAAATGAACACGTGAGAGGTTTCATTTAAATGAAAGCACACAGCATATTAAGTAACAAAACGAAATCGAAAGGACTTTGAAAATTCGAACATTTTTTTCTGAACAGAAATTAAACGATTCGGCTGTAGGTGCCGCTGAAAATAGTGCGACACGTTCGATTGATTAAGAGGAAGACAGTTATAGGATCAAACGAATCGTATTTCATATTTTCCCCCCGCAACAGGACGGGTGCACGTTTGGAAAACACTTGCACAGGTGCATGAGCGAGATTATCTCCTTCCAAATGCCAAGCATGGAAGTGGATCTGCCATAGTATGGCAGTGTCATGGTAGCCATGTCGTGATTTTCTGTTGGCCGAAACGTAACCCTGAAAGGGAGCATTACCGGGAGGGTTGTTTTAAGTGGCCATGTCCATCCTACGATGCAAACTTTGTTTCTTGCAGGAGATGCACTTTTCCAGGATGGTAATGCTCCTGTTCATGCAGAGGAATCTGTTCAATCGTGGTTTGATGAATAGGAGGATGAAGTGACCTTCATCGAAACATTAGGGTCTATTTTAGAGCCATCAATCCGGAATCAATGTCCTCCACCGGCATCTCTCCCGGAACTTTCACACTATCTCCATGAAGAATGGTTCAATATCCCTCTGAACGCTATTCAGCACTTGTCTGATCCAAGCATGGCTTGGCCAAGCACGCTTACTTCATATTCATAATGGAGGCGAATAATTTTGTTTGATGGTTTTTTTGTTTGTTTGTTCCAATGCATCTGGCAAACACTTAGACAGCTTGGTCTTGGATGCCTTAAGGCAAGCGCTGCGCAGACGTTACTCACTTTGCGTTACCCAGAGGGCGCGTGTGACTTGAAGATATGCCACGGACGCGGAGTCACAATGCCCCCGCAACGCTCTACGATCCTATTAGGACCGGGACCTATGGTTTAAAGTGGATTCCGAACCACTACAAACATCCTATGGCACCGCCGGGACTCGAACCCGAAACCTGTGGTACAGAGCGACAGAGCGCTAGCCACTGGGCCATTCAGACACCATTTTGTTTGATGTAGGACTTTCATTTGGAATACGACTCATGTGGGTGGGTGCGAAAGCCTTATATAATAATTTAACAAGCCTTAATGGGCCTGAATGGCCGAGTGTCTAGCGCTCGGTGCCGCAGGTTCTGGTTCGAGTCCCAGCGGTGCCATGGACGTTTGTAGTGGTTCGGAATCCACTTTAAACCGTAGGTGCCGGGTCTCCTATGACTGTAAGAGCATCACGGAGCAGAAGTCAGACTTCTACCTACGGGTGCTAAATCAGAAAAGAAGCTGCATCCCTCTTCCTTCCTTCCATGAGGGATACAACAACAACCAACCACCTTAATAAACCCTTTCTGGAATTTTCCGAAGCACCCCGTGGAAAAGGCAGAAGCAGAGTTCTTTGGGACATTTTTTTTGGGGGGGGTAATAAGCACCCAATCTCTCAATGAGTAGAGAGAGTAGGGGAAAATAAATATATTCGATTTTTAAATGCATACTAATACATACATAATTTTCTTACATACGTAGCACTAAGCAGTGCTTAAATTATTTTAATCACCCCCTTCCCCCATCAATGTATAATAACAACAATTTTCTCTTTTATTTCTTAAAGGAAAAATTTGGGTACTTCTTGTTTGATAAAAATTCTAAATATCTGGAACGTACCTTCGTATACAAGTAAAATGAAATAGATAATATAATACAAAACAGACAAAGAATTTGAATATTATAATTTAATAGGTATTAACAGGTGGGCTGAAGAGTACGTAGGCTGACACATAGTATTAAATCCATATGTTTATTTTGTTAGCCCTAACCTTCAAAAGACACGTGTATACATTTGACAGATGTTGCACTGTTAGTATGTGAGTTATAGCATTTTTAGTGGACCTTTTGTTAGTTTGAAAAAATGGATAAAAAGGAATTTTGTGTGTGTTTATAAAGCATTGCTTTTTGGCGAAAAACAATACTATTGAAGCCAAGGCTTGGCTTGATAAACATTATTCGGACTTTGCACCAGGAAAATCAACCGTAGAGAAGTGGTTTGTTAAATTTAAACGAGGCGAAATGAGCACCGAGGACGATGCATGCCCCAAAGAGTCTGTTACCGACGAAATCATGAAAAAAAGTCCAATAAATAATTTGTGGAAGGGTAGATGGATTATCTCCCCCTTAATATTTCATTTTGACATGAATTTCTAAAATTTTGGAAAAATAAAAGATTATTTTTCTAAAGGGATCGGATTTTTAAATCGATTCCTGACTCCTGTTCCTTAAAAGTGTCCCCGCCGCTGGTTTTGTGCGCAGGTTTTATCAAGTAGCCCTGTTTGCATAAATACCGTTGTTCGTGCTCGATTATTTCTCAAACTGAATTCCTTTCAGTGACTATCGGAATGCGCATTGATTTGAAGCCCTTCAATGACAAAAAAACCAATAAGAACTTTTTTTTTCTTCGTTGTTATGTAATAGAATTTGAACTAAAAATGATCTGAAATGTAAAATTATTTGGTTCTTTATCAATATATTTACATAAAAATGAACCTGCAGGACTTGCTGTTGTTTATTTATCATTAGAAACTTTCATTTTATCACTTGAATTGCTACTTAAAAATCAAAATGTTAGGTTATACAAGTGTGTGTATACTAAAAACAAAAAAAAACAGTTTTAAAAGTTTTTAAAATGCTATTCACCGATTGGCGCTATTTCCCATCCAATCATTTTTATTACATAAAAAAAAAGAAGTATTT
Source organism: Caerostris extrusa (assembly GCA_021605095.1). Classification (NCBI taxonomy): domain Eukaryota; kingdom Metazoa; phylum Arthropoda; class Arachnida; order Araneae; family Araneidae; genus Caerostris; species Caerostris extrusa. The sequence continues at coordinate 14,707 of BPLR01002610.1, read as the reverse complement.
TTTTCTTTCTAATGCAGCTGGCAAAGAATTAGACAGCTTGGTCTTGGATGCCTTAAGGCAAGCACTGCACAGACGTTACTCACTTTGCATTACCCGGGGAGCGCGTGTCACTTGAAGATAAGCCACGGACGCGGAGTTACAATGCCCCCGCAACGCTCCACGATCCTATTACACAGGGACCTACGGCTTAAAGTGGATTCCGAACCACTTCAAACATCCATGGCACCGCCGGGACTCGAATCCGAAACCTGTGGTACCGAGCGACAGAGGTGCTAGCCACTCGGCCATTCAGGCCCTAAAAAAGAAGTATAAGAATGCAAAATTTTAAACCGCGTTGTTTACCTTCAATAATGCTGTTTCCTCCGATAAGCATACATAGGGGGAAAAACCTATTTTATCCCACGATCGGGGATTTCACACCAAGCCTAGAAGGCACAAAATATTTCTAGTAGTGTTACCTTTTCAGCCCATCAGATATCGACTTATTCCACAACAATACTAAAAATGGAGCCGGATTTCTTTCCTTCGAACACTTTCTTCACTTCCATTTCTGCCGCACAGTGTTCTGCATAACAAACAGAATGAGTAGGGGTCATTTTCTTCACCCCCCCTCCTCCTTGTAGGAGAAACGCTTTCACGTCAAAAGAATTTTCCACACAAGTGAAACTGCCTCTTGGACATTGAAAACTCAGTATCACTCTCTCTCAATATTTAAAAATAAAAAAATAAGATGCGAGGTGGGTTTTTTTTTTCCTCGTTTGTTATAACACTTTGCCTGAGAATATTCAACGCGTAACATGCGCCCAGAATATCAACGGAAACGGGGCGCTTCTTCTATCAGACTATCAGAAAAATAAAGGCTCCTGCTTTTTTTCAGGAATAGCAGCAGCATTTTTTAGCATTCTTCTAAAATAATGTTATTTTTAACCGAGAATGCATTTCACAAATGAATCAACAGTTTTTTTTTTATTTGTGATAAAAATGCACAATTTTATTTTAATTCTCTTAGCTGTTAGTAATTTGATATTGTTATTTTCACAGTATGTGTGTTTTTTTATTTTGCAAGCCAATTGAGTTGCCACCTTTAAAGTTGCAAAAAATGCTTTGTAGTGACGAAACATTTTTTTTATAAATAGACGAGTACGGGAATCAATACAAAAATAAAAAGGGGTGCGCATAAGATCTACCGCCCCGTGGTGCACCTGGTAGCACTTTTGAGGGGCTAAGATCGGCAACTTGGCATTATTATTAGATGAATAAACTCTGTTTCAGCATGTTTTGTTGTATTATTTTATTGCTGTTGTATGTTGTATGTTTTTTTTTTTCGTTGTTCTTTTTTTTGCTGTAACTGTTCATAATCTGCCATTGGGAATAAAAAATGCAAAAAAATTCCTCCTACCATGAGGGACACGATAACAACAACATCTCAGGAATGAAATCGTTTTCTGACAGACTCCCCAACTGGAACACGTCTGAGTAAGGAAATTTTCGTCGTGCAATGCAAAGACAAAGGGCGTCTCCAACTCTCACGAAGGCCGATGCGATTTCTATCAAACTCTGGCCGAAAAAATTCCCAAATTTAAGACTTACGATCGAAGCAGGGTGATTCAATTAAATATTTGCTTACTTTAAATCAGGGGTCACCAAACTACGGTCCGCGGGCCAAATCCGGCCCGCGACAGCAAATAGTTTATTGTTACTGTAATAAGTTGGATAAAAAAACACAGAATGATAATAACTCGGTTTTATTGACTTGCTAGGTAAAGCTTAATGACAAGCATTGTGAGCAGAAAATTTAACTTAAGCATAACAACTAACAAATAAGTGAAATGAATCCCGCTAACATTGTAAACTAGTGAACATCCCGCGGTTACCCTCAATAGTGATGTTGGGATAAAGACTATGGCATATGTATGTATATCGATGTTTAGAATGTATATATCCTGAATCAAACGTATGATTTTTATCCTGAAAATCCCCCAGGAACGGAATAGTCTAGAAATTACAGATAATGGCAGACAAATTAAAAGGTTTTGGCCTTTGGTACTTACTGGAGTAAACAATATAGCCCTAAGGCTGGAAAGTTTGGAGACTCTGCTTTAAATGAATCAAAGAGTTTCAGCAGTCTCAAAATGTTGCTTATGCAATCACTTTATGCATTCACTTTCTCTCATCATCATTTATGGAACACTTACTGGACCTGTACTCGCCACACTTGTTCGAGTGAGCTGCAGTCGGTGTCTCTTGCATACCCATTCGTGTAAAATGTATCAGGCCCGTATACCGTATATTCGTATAAATGTATCAGGAAGAAAGAGCGAAAGTTTCCAGGTGAATTTAGGGAGGGCAACCTTGTAAAAACTGTAACAGATACTTCGCAAACAAATGAATCAAACTATTTTTTTTTCTAATCCAATTATGAAATAATCCAAATATATTTATTTTTCCATGTTATTTGTATCTGTTTCATAAATAAAGATTTTCTACATTTTTCGAACTAAATACAGGGAAGATCGCGGTAAAAAAAAAACAACCCAAGTGGTTGAACGATGCCCATTGGCATTTCCTGGCAGCCATCCTGAAAAAAATGGTCGATGTTTTTGGGAAAACGGCTGAAATTATCTCTCGTCGGGACATTCAGATCTCTGTCGATACGGGGTCCCGCATCCAGAAGTCCGAACGGAAAAAGCTTAAAAGTTGGCACCCTCTTGTCGGAAAAGTCTCGATGCAGTCTTTCGCGACCTTTACCCCCTTTTTTTTTTTAATACTTTTTATTTCCACAGCAATTTCCGGCACACTAAATGAACTCTTCTTGAAGTCCTCCCACTCCTCTTGATTAACATGAGCAACTATCCGTACTGCGGTGCTTCAGAGATGTCGCAAAATCGACGTCTCATTCGTTCAGTGACAGCCTTGTCCAGCTGTTCCACCCCTCCCGTTAATTGTATTAAGAAAATCACTTGCTTAGATGCGTTCTGTCACTACTTAACAGGTGGGCAGAAAAGTTAGCAGGCTGACACATAGATGGCGCTACTAGTATTAAATCCATAGGATTTTTAGTGAACCCTACCCTTCAAAAGACACTTGCATAAATTTGACAGCTGTTGCACTATAGGTATGCGAGTTATAGCATTTTTAGTGAAGCAACTTTTGTTAGTTTGAAAAAAATGGATAAAAAGGAATTTCGTGCGTTAATTAAAGCATCGCTTCTTGGCGAATAAAAATACTATTGGCTTGGCTATGCTATTAAAAATACTCTTCTTAAAGGCTTGGCTTGATAAACATTATTCGGACTTTGCACCAGGAAAATTAACCGTACAGAAGGGGTTTGCTAAATTTAAACGAGGCGAAATGAGCATCGAGGACGATGCACGCAGTGGACGACCCAAAGAAGCTGTTACCGAAGAAAACATCAAAAAAGTCCATAAAATAATTTCTGATAACCGTAAAGTGAAGTGGATTAAGATAGCTGAGACCCTAAAGATATCAAAGGAACGTGTTGGACATATCGTGAATGAATATTTGGATATGCGAAAGCTCTGTTCAAAGTGGGTGCCGCGCAGAGCTCACAATCGACCCAAAACCACAACGAATGGATGATTCTAAGCAGTGTTTGGAGCTGTTCAATCGTAATAAACCCAAATTTTTGCGTCGATGTGTGACAATGGATGAAACATGGCTCCATCATTTCACACCGGAGTCAATCGACAGTCAGCCGAGTGGACTGCACGTGTTGAAAACTAAAAATGCTATAACTCACATACTAATAGTGCAACAGCTGTCAAATTTATACACGTGTCTTTTGAAGGTTAGGGCGAACTAAAAATCATATGGATTTAATACTAGTAGCGATATCTATGTGTCAGTCTACGAACATTTCAGCCCACCTGTTAAGGCAAACCGAACACATTGCGATACGAGTTAAAGAATTTTTTACTCATAAAATATGTGGGTGTTGCTTGTTAAAGCGCGATTTTCGTGTCCCTGATCCCTGTCAATATTGTTTACATTTCTTTCACAAACTTTTTTTTTTTCTTTCACGAGAATTTTTTTTAAAATTTATTTAACAAACATTTTTATGCATAGTAATTATTTACAAAACAATCAAAATAATGTCAATAAATTAAGGATAATTCAGAATCACTCAGAAATTGAACTCTAAAATAAAAATTTCACCTGTAGAATTATCACACACATCTTGAAGAAGAATATGCAGATTACAGGACCACCACCAGACCACCAGATGGCGCGGATAGTACGTCACAATGACGAGAGTGTAACAGAGGGGTATATAAGGAACGGTGGCAAAGAAGTAAAATTGTTCACAAGCGCTTTAAAAGCCTTTCAGTGCAATAACCGCATAGTTATGGCACAAAGGAAGCATTTGGATGATTTTTTACTTGGTAGAGTTATCGGACGACTGGAATGTGGACGTACCCAGCTGGAAGTATCCGAGGAACTTGGAATCGCTCAGAGTGTCATCTCCAGGCTTTGGCAACGATTCCAATGTGAGTAGATGTTACAGCACAGGTCGCCAACAGGTAGCAGCTACTGCCAAAAGATACAGACGGAGCACATCATCAGACCTGTCTCGTCAGCTCTCTTCAGCTACCGGTACGACAGTTTCAAGGCAGACCGTGTACAGACGCTTATTGGTCTATATGCTCGTAGGCCTGTCAGATGTGTTCCACTTACCGCAACTCACTGTCGCCAGCGATTAACCTGGAGTAGAGAGCAAGCATTGTGGACACCGCAACAGTGGTCTGGTGTGATGTTTTCCGACGTGTCCAGGTTTAGTTTGCAGTCTGATTCTCGCCGGACTTTCATATGGAGAGCGCCAGGTACCCGTTACCACCAAGAGAACACCATTGAACGTCACCGTTACGGTGGTGCAGGATGGCTAGTTTGGGGAGGAATTATTCTTAGTTCCAGAACTGACCTGCATGTTTAGAGTGTAACGATGACAGGCCACATCTATCGGGATGTCATTCTGGAACAACATGTACGTTTGTTTCGGGGCACCATGGGTGCTGAATTTCTGTTTATGGATGACAACGCCCGTCCTCACCGTGCAAACATTGTAGACGGATGCCTTCAATTGGAGGATATCACCCGTATGGATTGGCCAGCATACTCCCCGGACTTGAATCCAATAGAGCATGTGTGCCTCGTCCAGATGACATACTCCATATTAACCATCATACTAACCATGTTATACTATTTTTTGTAAATAGGTTCTTTTTTGAAATTTGCTCCAGGGTGTAAAAATCACAATTTTTTATTAATTATGTCAAACATATAGCATCTTTTTGCTCTTTACCTTTTGTTTAATAAATAGACTTTAAAAATAAGTCAAATTTGTTTTGCTTCTTTCTCTTTCTTTGCCTGAACTTCATTATCCTTAATTTATGGACATGAGTGTAATTTAGTAAAAAAAAAAATAATTCAGATGAAAATTAAATGTAAAATTGTTCCACAAGATCGTCTGGTGAAAGCAAAGACAACTTCATCGCAAAGTGAAAATGAGATTTTTACGAAGAAAAATTATTTGGAAATCCATAGTTCTTAGTTTTTTAATAGTGTTGTTATGCGTTTTGTTCTTATATTAAATTCTAAATTTTATGGATAACCTGTATATTGGCCCTAGCTGATTGTAATTCTTTTTTTCTTTTATTTATTTATTTTTAAAGACCCTCACCTTTAGCTATCGAAAACAGCGTTGGATACTTTTCTAGATTCACTGGAAGTCGAGAGAGCGTACGGAGTGAACCGAGTGAAATTTAAACACTGCATTTTTAACAACTTATGCACGCATTGAATTTTTTTGTTCCAATACAGCTGGCAAACACTTAGACAGCTTGGTCTTGTATGCCTTAAGGCAAGCGCTGCACAGACGTTACTTATTTCGAATTACCCAGGAGGCGCGTGTAACTCGAAGATACGGACGCGGAGTATCAATGCCCCACAACGCTGTACGATCTTATTAAGACCGGGAACTACGGTTTAAAGTGGATTCCGAACCACTACAAACATCCATGGCCCCGCCGGGACTCGAACCCGAAACCTGTGCGCCAGTGCGCTAGCCACTCGGCCATTCAGGCCCGCATGGATTGAAGTAAAAGATTTAAATATATCCATTTAGTTTTATTATACATATATAACTCTCAGGTATACATTTTTAGCCATAGTTTAGAGCAGTACTATATTTTTAGCTCAATGCATGCATAAAAGTCTCTACATATGTAAGCCAATGGGATGAGTTTTTCATATTCTTTTAATTTGTGTTTACGTCAAGTCAAAAAATGCGATTTTTTTTTTTTTCATATTTGCAAATTTTAACAAATAGTCATGTATCTAATTTTAACTTTCACATTTGACAATGTTTTATTACTTAATTTAACAATGACATCCAAAACAATTTCCCTAAAACTTTATTTAATACTTTAGTCTCTGAATGTAGTTGGCTACTTTAAAGTTTTGACTCTCTCTAATAATACGTATAGTTGCAGAAATCATCAGAAGAAGACTTTGTTCTAATTTTAACGTTCAAGTACAGTATTTACTTGCGTAAAGAGGGCAAAATGTCTTTTAAAAATAATGACGATCATTCCCTGTTATTACGTATTTTCTATAAAGTGATATCTCCTCCGACGAAGGTGATTCGCAATCGAGTCATTTTTCAATTCCTTCTATTAGCTCACACTCTCCCTCTAATTATCTTGTTCAAATTTGCAATCATTCATAAAACACTTCTTATTCATCCACCCAAGTTCAAATACATTTTTTAACTTGTAGTGGATGACACGTGATGTTAAGGCAGTTTTTCAAATATTAATTCATTCATTAAATTTAATTTATTAATTTTAGTTTTTTTAAGATTTAAGTTGCATATATCTACCCATAGATGGCGCCAGATAAACTTTAAAAGAAGGAATGAAAATTATTTATAAAGGACTTTCTGCAATATAGTTTTAAAAAAAAGAAGGAATAGACTTTAAAAATTTGTTTTTATATTACTTGTTTAATCATTGTAATGAAATGATGCATAGTAATAACGCCTTTGTTTTGCTCCTATCCAAAATTCAACTCAATGCATTTTATTATTTATTAAATATTACAGCTGCATTATCTTTTAAAAAAATTTCCAATGAATAAATTTTTTTCTCCTATTTTACCCATTATCGTAAAATTAATTTAAAAAATATTAGGCATTATGAATACAAAATCTATTTTTGGGATGTTAAAATGAACGCTCGGTATTTATTCTTGGAATACTTAATTTTATGAAAGATTTCTTTCAAAAATGAATAAAAGATCTCATTTTTAAGAACAGATCTTCCATAAGCTTACCCATGGAAGAAGAACAGATTCATCCTATTACACGTGTAATTACAGGTAACATGTAAGAAGTATCCGAACGCAAATTAATTGAAGTGGATGATTCCATGAGAATAATTCTTCGCGAATGCTCTCTCAATTAGTTATTCAATGGCTTCAGCTGAAAATTCCGAGGAAAATAATGGCATCACCTTTGTTCGAATGGAACATCGATCCGCTAGATACCGTTCTATCGAAACAGCGTAGGCGTCACCGAAACGCGGTCGTGATTTTTGCTTAAGTTCAAAGTTCTCTGCGGGCGGCTCTGAAATTTGCATGACAAATAGTTTTTAAAAAACTAAAAAACACGCTTTTAGAGTGAATCAAACTAAAAAGTAAAAAATAATTGTTGACATAAGAATAAAATGGCTGACAAGAAAATGAATGTCACTGTTCTAAAAGCGTGGGGTGCTCGATATCAATCGTTATAATTTTCACTAGCTTCATTCCGAAATGCAGAGTTAGTTTTAAAAATATCATACGAAGCACCCCACGCTTTTAGAGAGACAGTGACGATATTTATATTTTTTTTTCTTATCCTTAACCATTTTTAAACTATTATTTATTTTTACTTTTTAGTTGGATTAATTCTAAAAGCGTGCTTTTTAGTGTTTTTAAACTGTAATCCCGGTACGGAGGACTGGTTCTTACAATATTTTAGTAAAACAAAAGGCTGAATGTCGCCAGCCAGGATTCGAACAGGGAATCTCCTAATGAGGCGCGTTATGCGTTGTGCCGCTGTCCACGTTGGTTTGAATATCTGAAAGGTGTCTGTAAATGTTTCTTTGCAGCTTATATATAGTGTGTATGAGGAGAAGCAGATCTCAAGATAAAAAGTGATGCGCCGATCAAGATGACTTTTCAAAAGCCGTGTGTTTTAATCACTCATCCTGGCGATCCTAATCATGATAAGATAATAAACTTATCAAAATATTTTAGTGTCGTCGGTCCTTGATAAGTCTACAACGTTTAAATTAAATCTTAAAGTAGGGCAAATCGAGCCCAAGAGTCAGTTACATACATACATACAAACAAACAAACATACAGGTGAAACTAATAAAAGCCTATTAAAAATTGACGCTCAGTTCTTTTGATGAATTTTAAATTGGTAAAGAACAAATTTTCTCATATTTCTACTTAGTAATTTTAATATTTAAAGTTAAAGGATTGCAAAATCGAAATTTTCTTACACACACAAATTTTTTATAAAATTAATCTAGAATGAGTTTTCTTGATTTCAAATTGAAAAACAGATGCGATCTATAATACTAAAAAATTTCAACTATCTTCATAAACCATATCTATATGAAAATTGTTAGTAAAATTTACGTTGCATGCATTACCGCACAAATCGCAACCGAGCATTTTCTGGAAAGTTTGTTTTTATTAACTTGAATCAAGTCATACTTCTTTTTATGTAATTTCATTGTCTACAACGTTTAAATTAAATCTTATCTCTTAAAGTAGGGCAAAATGGAGCCCAAAGAGTCAATTACAAACAAACAAACACACATACAGGTGAAACTAATAAAAGCGAATTAAAAAAAGGCTTCGTCACTGGATTTAAGCGGCGGTGTTTTCGCGAGCGCATTTCGATGAGTCTCATTGAATGGCACCTCTGCCTTCTTCTTCCTCAACAAACAAAAAAAAAAAATTATCTGGCAAATTTTTCTGTCGCTTCTCACATGGTAGATAGAGTGGAAAAAGCAGCAAATTTTGAATAACCGTAAACGCTAATATGAATTAACATCTGATTTAAACACCCCTCAATTTTGTTATGTGTTGAATTAGGTCATGTACGCGAATACTATTCAACTTACACGTCATTTTGAATTGGAGTATTGAATGTTACATTTATTTGGGAGCCTTACCAGGAGAAATTTGTTAAATTTCTTAGTTATATTCTCTATCAAAACTATTGCGCAAATTTTTTTTTACATGACAGAAATTAAAATTTCTAATTCAGTATACATGCCCAAAATAATTAATTGATACTTCGAATGCACACGTGGGGCACGTTGATTCCAATTTGCAATGCATTTTTGACTGTTATGAAAAAAATACTAATAAAAAATGCACTAATTTAATTTAATTAGATAACATTATATATATATATATATATATATATATATATATATATTGAAAAATTTACAAAATTAGTGCATTAAAAATGAAATTAGTGACAGAATTTACAAAAATTAGCTTCCAGTATATACAAATATACACTGAAGTGACAAAGTCATGGGATAGCAATATGCAAATTTTCAGATAGCAGTAGCATCGCGTAGAACAGGTATAAATGCGCGGTGCTTTCGCAGAGCTTTCATTTCTGTTCAAGTTATTCATGTGAAAGGGTTTTGACGTGATGACCGCGACGGGAATTAACAGACTTTGAACGCGGAATGTTAGTTGGAGCTAAACGCATGGGTCATGCCATTTCGGAAATCGTTAGGGAATTCAACATTCCCAGATCCACTGTGTCAAGAGTGTGCCGAGTATGAAATTTCAGGCATAACATCCCACCATGGACAGCGCAGTGGTCGACCGCCTGCACTTAACGACCGAGACCGGCGACGTCTGCAAAGAGTCGTAAATTCTAACAGACAAGCAACACTGCGTCAAATAACCGCGAAATCAATGTGGGACGTACAAAGGGGCTTGTCTGTTAGAACTGTGCGGAAAATTTGGCTTTCTTGGGCTATTCCAGCAGAAGACCGACTCGAGTGCCTTTACTGACAGAACGACATCGCTTGCAGCGACTCTCGTGGGCACGTGAGCATATCGGTTGGTCCCTAGATGAATGGAAAACCGTGGCCTGGTCCGATGAGTCACGATTTCAGTTGGTAAGAGCTGAAGGTAGGGTTCGAGTGTGGCGCAGACCCCACGAAGCCATGGACCCAAACTGTCAGCAAGGCACTGTTCAAGCTGGTGGTGGCTCCGTAATGGTGTGGGCTGTTTTCATGGAATGGACTTGGTCCTCTGGTGCGACTGGACCGAACATTGACTGGAAATGCTTATGTTCAGCTACTTGGAGATCACTTGCAGCCCTTCATGGACTTCATGTACCCAAACAACGATGGGATTTTTATGGATGACAATGCGCCATGTCACCGGGCCACAACTGTTCGCGATTGGTTTGAAGAACATTCTGGACAATTCCAACGAATGATCTGGCCACCTAGATCGCCTGACATGAATCCCATCGAGCATTTATGGGACATCATCGAGAGGTCTGTTCGTGCCCAAAATCCTGCACCATCAACGCTTTCACAATTATGGACGTCTATCGAAACAGCATGGCTCAATATTCCTGCAAAAGACTTCCAACGACTTGTTGAGTCCATGCCACGTCGAGTTGCTGCACTTCGCCGGGCGAAAGGAGGGCCGACACGATATTAAGAGGTATCCCATGACTTTTGTCACTTCAGTGTATACTGAAAGCGTCAGAAAGCGATAGATGGCGCGCTGGCCTATTAACTGATATATGCTACGACAGTGTGGAGAACAAGGCAAAGTATGTTTGTTTACGACGAGAACGGTGGTGCTCTGAAAAATGCATTCATAATAAAAGTGACTCGTTTGGCTTGTGTCTAAACGAGGACAAAGTGAATAATGAAAGATTAAATTTCAGAAGTGTGTAAACAAATGTGGCAAAAAAAAAAAAAACTAATGGAAAAATTTTAAGAAGGTACGTGGCACAAAATTTCAGTCTAGAAACTCAGTTTAGGCGCAACTTATTATTATTATTTTTTTTTTAAATTTCTGAGTGAAATTTTATTAAGGAACTTATAAGTTTACATGTAGATCGAAATGATCACTGAATGAGTCAACAGGATACGATCGGAAAAACAAATTCTAGTTTCAGTAACGGAAGATTTTCAACCGAAAGTAATAATAACAAATATGCTAGTGAGACAGAATGGCGGCGTCCAGCACAGAGAGACAGCAAGGAGAATGCGCATCTCACTAGACCAGGGGTCTCCAAACTACGGCCCGCCAGTGTCATCCATCCGGCCCGCGACAGCAACTGGCTTAGTGTTGCTGCTAATAAGTTGGATAAAAAAAAAAAAACACAGAATGATAATAACTCGGTTTTATTGACTTGCTAGGTAATGCTTAATGGCAAGCATAATACGCGGAAAATTTAACTTAAACACAACAACTAACAGATAATTGAAATGAATCCACTAACATTGTAAACTAGTGAACATCCCTCGGTAGTTATACCTACCTATTTCCGCTTTTACCCACTAGATGTTGTCAAGTGTCACGGTCATGTCGATACACACAATAGTAATTGAAGAAGCGTATGCTCACGCTCAGACCACATAATCGGCGACTAGTCTAGAAATTACAGATAATGGCAGAAAAATTAAAACGGTTTTGGCCCTTGGTACTTACTGGAGTAAACAATATGGCCTAAGGCTGAAAAGTGTGGAGATCCCTGCACTAGAGGTGTGGCCGAGACGAAAAAAATAAATGTGGTCATATTAGAGGGCAGGTTGCTAACAGCCGTGTGTCGAAAAGAGATCACAGCGTTTGGTGACGGCGGAATGAGTGTGAGTCATCGTCTTGTATTGAAATTGCGATGATCAGCGCGTGTCCGTTGGAGTTTGCAGCTCTGGTTCATAACGGGTGGACTGCAAAGTTCGTAGGCTAACACAAAGAAGGCGCTACTAGTATTAAATCTATATATTTTTAGTTAGCCCTAACCTTCAAAAGGCATGTGTATAAATTTGACGGCTGTTGCACTATTAGTATGTGATTAGTATGTGAGTTTTTAGTGAAGTTATAGCATTTTTACTGTTCATCACGTGCAGTCCACTCGGCTGACTGTCGATTGGACTCCGGTGTGAAATGATGGAGCCATGTTTCATCCATTGTCACATATTGATGCAAAAATTCGGGTTTATTACGATCGAACAGCTCCAAACACTGCTTAGAATCATCCATTCGTTGTTGTTTTGGGTCGATTGTGAGCTCGCGCGGCACCCACTTTGAACAGGGCTTTCGCATATCCAAATATTCATTCACGATATGTCCAACACGTTCCTTTGATATCTTTAGGATCTCAGCTATCTCGATCGACTTCACTGTACGGTTATCGAAAATTATTTTGTGGACTTTTTGATGTTTTCGTTGGTAGCAGACTCTTTGGGACGTCCACTACTCCAAAGAGTCGTCGTCCTCGCTGCTCATTTCGCCTCGTTTAAATTTAGCAAACATCTCCTCTACGGTTGATTTTCCTGGTGCAAAGTCCGAATAATGTTTATCAAGCCAAGCCTTGGCTTCAATAGTATTTTTTCGCCAAAAACACAATGCTTTATTAACACCACGAAATTTCTTTTCATCCATTTTTTCAAACTAACAGAAGTTGCTTCACTAAAAATTCTATAACTCGCATACTAGTAGTGCAAAAGCCGCCAAATGTATATACGTGTCTTTTGAAGGTTAGGGCTAACTAAAACTCGTATGGATTTTTTATTAAATAGTAGCGCCATCTATGTGTCAGCCTATAAACTTTTCAGCCCACCTGTTAGCTGAAGACAGACGAAATAAATGGGTGCGTTTTCGGCACGAAGACGCTCCGTGTGTCATTCAGTCTCGTTTCTTCTTAATAATAGAACGGCTCTTCTGGAGACCATCCAGGACAGCTTTTGATCATCTTTCAAAAAAAAAAAAAAAAAACAGACCAATCTTTCCAATCCAATTGACTGGTTTGAGGCTGAAGCAGTCTCTGCCTCTGCTGCAGGGTCGTACTGTGGAAGGATAGGTGGATTACTCCCCCATAATATTTCATTTGAGATTAATTTCTAAAATTGCGCATTGATTTGAAACCCTTCAATGACAAAAAAGGTAATACGAACTTTTTTCTTTTTTTGTTATGTAATAAAACTAAAATGATCTGAAATTATATTTATTTGGTTCTTTTATCAGTATTTTTTTTTTTCAATGCAGCTGCAAATTTTTCACATGGACGTCTTGGATGCCTTAAGGCAAGCGCTGCCCAGACGTTACTCACTTTGCATTACCCAGGGCGCGCGTGTCACTTGAAGATAAGCCACGGACGCGGAGTAACAATGCCCCCGCAACGCTCCACGATCATATTAGACCGGTACCTACGTTTAAAGTGGATTGCGAACCACTACACACATCCATGGCACCACCGGGACTCGAACCCGATCTTTATCAATATATTTACATAAAAATGAACCTGTAAGACTTGCTGTTGTTCATTATTACATAGAAACTTTCATTTTATCACTTGAATTACTACTTAAAAATCAAAATATTAGGTTATTCAGGTGTGTGTGTGTACAAAAAAAAAGATAAATAAATAAACCAGTTTTAAAAGGTTTTTAAATGCTATTCCCCGATTGGCACTTTTTTCCCCATCCAATCATTTTTACACTCATGTCCATAAATTAAGGATAATGAAGTTCAAGTAAAGAAAGAGACAGAAGCAAAACAAATTTGACTTATTTGTAAAGTCTATTTATTAAACAAAAGTTAAAAGAGCAAAAGAGATGCTATGTTTGACATAATTAATAAAAATTGCGATTTTTACTACTGAGCAAATTTCAAAAAAGAACCAATTTACAAAAATTTCCCTTGGTTAGTATGATGGTTAATATGGAGTATATCTCCCGGACGATGCAATACAGGCCTTACAACGCCTAGGCATGCTAAGTATCAGAGATTATCAATCTGATCAACAGGGAATATTACACCACTCATCCAAGCAATGCCCTCGAAGTTCGGTTGACGAGGGTGGGAGGGGTTGACGGGCTGAAATTCGTCGGCTAAACATATCCCACACATGCTCTATTGGATTCAAGTACGATGAGTATGCTGGCCAAACCATACGGGTGATATCCTCAATTGAAGGCATTCGTCTACAATGTTTACACAGTGAGGACGGGCGTTGTCATCCATAAACAGAAATTCAGCACCCATGGCGCCCCGAAACAAACGTACGTGTTGTTCCAGAATGACATCCCGATAGATGTGGCCTGTCATCGTTACACTCTGAACATGCAGGTCAGTTCTGGAGACAAGAATAATTTCTCCCCAAACGAGCCATCCTGCACCACCGTAACGGTGCCGTTCAATGGTGTTCTCTTGGTGATAACGATTACCTGGCGCACTCCATATGAAAGTCCGGCGAAATCAGATTACAAACTAAACCTGGACTCGTCGGAAAACATCACACAAGACTATTCTACTCCAGGTTAATCGCCGGCGACAGTGAGTTGCGGTAAAGTGGAACACATCTGACGAGCCTACGAGCATATAGACCAATGTGTCTAAGCGTCTGTACGGTCTGCCT
>BPLR01002609.1:0-74463 GCA_021605095.1 Caerostris extrusa | reverse complement strand
TACAATTAAACATACCTTAAGTAAATATTATTTATAATGTTCTCTTGGGAAAACCAGTTTGTTGTATAAATGGAATTACGTTGAATGATTGCTGCGATTTATTACCTTCAGTTTATAAATGCAATGAAAATGAATGCAATTATATATATATTTTATTAATATATTTATTCATTGTTATATATTTAATTAATATGTTTCACAAATACTGACGAAAAATTTGAAATATATGCTTACATCAAATGAAAAAATTATTTCTTAGATATTTAATAAAAATGCTTCTGATGCAAGAAATAAAAGTAATAATTTAAAATAAATGTTTATTTTTATTATTTTTTTTTTTGTTAAAATAATTGAGTTAAAGTTTGTTTTTAAATTTGCAATAATTGTTAAATTTTAAACTATACAAACAAACAATTGCCATAATTTGTTTAATAATTTAAATAAAAACTTCGTTGATCCATTTAACAAATTGTATGCTATAAAAAATATTTTTTATAGATTTCCACAAATCAATTCATTGCTTTTAATTTTATATTTGACTTTATAACTTCCCTTCTTTGCAAAATCAATCTGAGATACAATGTAAAGAAATCCTGTTTTTTTTTTAAATTTAATATCAAATAAAAAGGAAAATATTTTACTATTAATGAGCTTGGATAACAAAATAAATCGGCCCTCACCTGAATATGCAAATTTACATCCAGAAGATATTTATAATATGCCAGCACAGTCAAGTATATTTCGGAACATTAAAATTCAAGCATCTTGACGCGTAAATACGTGACCAGTTGCAGTTTGTGGTTCGGAATGTTTAAAATTGAAGAGTTAGTTTTTGCAGTCTCGATAACATTATCTTTTCCTTTCTGTAACAAAAGCACCAGATCATGCAGTTATAAGTGTAGAGAAAAAAAATATCTTTCGCCTTCGCGAATGAAAAGTATTCTTTGCAGAGAAAAAGACCAAAAGAAGTGTGTCTGTACTTGGCATTGGTGGCGCTCTAAAAAAGGCTTATCTCTCTGCCTGATATTTTTCAAGCAAACGAGAATATGTAATCTGAAAAACAGACTTTCATCGGCCAAACAGGTGCAGAGACATTAGATTCGTTTCATGTTTCGAAAAACTGAGCTTTTTGGCACAGCTCGTGGTTTTCCAGCGGACAATGTAACGGGCATAAGAAGAAACTATTTGATTGCTCGGGGGTGTTTCCCTTCCAAATGTAAAATTTCACTCGCTTTGGGTTTCTTCTTTAACTTCATACTTAAAAGATGACTTCTATTGAATTGTCCCGAAGCCTTCTTTTCGCCCGCTATTGACTTCGAGCGTCATTTGGAACATCTTACTCAATATACTTTTATTAACAAAGTAAAATAAGGTTTGAATAAACATCTTTTCTGTAAATAACAATGACCTTATTTATAGACATTATTTAACCACAATTATATGTATTATTAACTTTATTTAGCCATAATTATTAGCATTATTAACATTATGTAGTCATAATTGTTGGCATTATTAACATTATGTAGCCATAATTATAAGCATTGTTAACATTATGTTATAAGCATTGTTGACATTATGTAATTACATTTTATTAGTTATGAACAGTTTTTAACAATATCTTTTATATTAATATTTGAATTACTTTATAATATTAATGCTAATATTCCATACGATAATAGATTTGGTTTTAACAGAAGATGGGATTCTTTCATCAATTGCAAAACTTCACACACTTTGAGCATTCATTATACATGAGAAAATTATTTTATTGAAATGTACCGAAGAATTCTCTCGCCTGTCATTGACTTTGAACATCATTTGGAACATCTTACTCAATATAGTTTATAACAAGTAAAATAGGTTTGAATAAACATCTTTTCTATCAATAGCAATGCTCTTATTTGATATAGACATTATTTTTAATCACATATGTATTATTAACTTTTATTTCGTCTTAAATAAAAGCTTTGTTAACATTATCTAATTATAATTAATTAACATTTTTAACAATATCTTTTATATTATTAATGTTATAACGGGAATATTACATTATGTTTAATAGAATAAGGATTACTCATCAATTTGCAAAATTTCAGTCGCTCAACATTCTTTATGATTAAAAAAATGACTTCTAGTTTGATTATACCATTGCTTTCTATCTTAAATTATTTAATTCGGGAATTATTTCAAAGAACTGTACATATCTTATTTCATATTTTTTGAAAAGAAAGTATTTCCTTTTAAAAAAAACTTTTTTATTTAAATAATATTGTTCTTTTTGTGTCATTAACTTTTAATGATTTGTTAAACAATATTAATTACATTACTCTTAAATGTTACTTAAATATTATTTTATTTAATTCCGTAAAGATTACAGACTTATTGCTTATTAATTTTAGAACGGCTTATTATTATTATTATTTTTAAGATTCATATCATTGCTAACATCAATTAGCATTGTTCATTGTTGTTAATAATTCTTTCATATGCTATTAAAGTAATTTAAATTTATACTTATAATTATAAATATGCCTACATTAGTTATATGTTTTCAAAATAAAATTTTGTACTCTTTGCGTTTAAATTATTCTTAATTTTTATGTTTCAAAAGATTACTTCCATTAATATAAATATTGAACAGTTCTCTTTGAGGATTATTTCGAACAGCTAATTTTCTTGTTCAACGTTTTTATTATTGGAGGTAAAAAGAGTATTAAATAAAGCATATTTGAATAAACATGCTTTTACTTATTTATTATCCTTAATAATATTTATAAAACTGATCTTATATCTTAAGAAAATTTATTATTTATTTAGCAACTTTATATTTTTATTTTAAATCTTTCTTACATAAGATTTTATAGTTTATGTATGATATTAAAGTTATTCAAAATTTTATTTATTTTAACATTAATCACTTTGTTGATTTTTATTACTTAAACTTTATTTCGTTGTTAACGTTATTTTGTTTGTTTTGTTGTATGCTATTATTTCATTTTGTTATTTGTTTATTTTAACGTTATTCGTTATTAATCTTATACATCATTTTGTTTTATGTCATTGATGTTATTCATCATTTTGTTTTATGTCATTGATGTTATTCATCATTTTTGTTTATTTATGTTATCGTACCATTTATTATATTAACGTTTTTTAATTTTCACATTTCCTTTGATAATTTTTTATAAATTGCGTTTCCTTTCAAATTTCCTTTTAAAGTAATAGTTAAAAATTATTAATTAATAATTAACTTTTAATTTTCTTGAAACATTCCCTTCCACCCTATTCTATTGACTTTTAAATAGCTGGCAAATTTTCACTCATAAACATGATTATTTGCATTTTAAATTTTCATTAAAAGTTATATTTAATGAAGTAGGTTTCTTTCCTAAATGTAAAATACATTTCATTTGGGAATCCATTCTAAAAATTTAATTTTAAATGATGGCGTTCATTAAAAAGGAATCAGAACGCTTAAAAATTTTAACTTAATTTTCCATCGTTATAAATTCACGATATTCATTTTATAACTGCTTTATATTAACATAAGTTGATGTTCTATAATACCTTGCATTTTCAACCGTCGATTGCGTCAGTCGGACTCAAACAGAGCAGTGTATAGGGCAGAAAGGTATTTTCAGAGGGGTTTTACTTACAATAAAAAATAATGTTAGTATAATATAAAAATAATTAAAATTTTTAAATTAGACAATATCAAAATAAAAATTAGATAAAAGAAATTCCTCATTAATTATTAAACTTTTTTTTAAATTTTTTTTTGTACCCGCGTATGTCTGACTAGCACTCTAAGATGGGAATCGATTTGTCAGTTTTCTATTTAAACTGGATGTTTACCTTCCATACAATAGTGGTCGAAATATAGATAGCAAATCCTAACAAAAAATTGGGGTCCCTCCGTGTATCGCTAGATTGGCTACTGTTCTATATTTCGACCATTGTAGGTGTAATGTACCATTCATTCTATCGAATAGATTGGCTACTTGCTACAATTTGGACCTAACTCCCTCCCCATTACTGTATCTGTGGTATTTCTATTTCATCTGCACGTGTCTGATGAAGAACTTTCTCGTCTACAGATTTTCGATTCTATTCCTGGCATTGACATAACAGCACTCGGTTCTATTTCATTTATGGTGTTTTCAACCAAGCATCCCTCAATTTAGAGCATTACGATAAAAAAAAATCGACATTTTGAATATTGCAATATAAAATAAAGTCACAATGAAATTTTATTGTCATTTTACTTATTCTATTATTTTTAAGTTATTCATAGTTTTAAATACATTACATAAATAAAACTTTTTGCAAATTCTTCATTATAAAACTAATACATTAAACAAGGGAGTTATTGAATAAACAGCTAAATTTTGCGCTTAGGTGATATATGAATTAGTTTCTTAATTGCTTATATGTGTTTTTATGTAATTAAATTTTTTTCTCTATTTTTGGATAGTTAACTGAATAGTTTGTTATTTTTGTGAAATTGGCTTAGTTGTCTAAAATTGTTTTGATTTCGACAAATAATTAATTGGGATCCCTAATTGGTTTCTTGCTTATTAAACCTCTGACCAAAAAATAAAACTACGTTCCCCGAAGGCAAGGAAAGCGAAAAGAAACAAATTATTTCTGTTATTAGAGTAAGGTTTCTAATACATTATTGCTTTAATATTTATATACTTTATAAAATCATTAGTGTAGTAATACATTATAGCCTTTGTTTATAGATTTCTAACACATTATATCTTTACATTTCTTCTAATACATTATAATAAATTCTAGCTAAATAAAAATGGTTTCTCAATACGTTATAGCTTTAATAGATATATTTTATAAACAATCTTGAAATATGTATCTAATGTAACAAATATATTTCGCCAACCAACAAGAAATAGCTATATTCTTTTTTAAAAAATCATTATTATTATAATACATTATAGCTTTTATACATATATTTCTAACACATTATATCTTTACATTTCTTCTAACACTTTTAAATAAATTACAGCTAAATAAAATGGCTTTCTAATACGTTAAAGCTTTAATAGATATAGTTTTATAAACAATCTTGAAATATCTAATATAACATATATATTTTTCAGCAAAAAATAGCTATATATTTTTTAAAGTCCTTATTATTATAATACATTATAGCTTTTATATATATATACATTTCTAACGCATTATATCTTTACATTTCTTCTAATATATTATAATAAATTCTAGCTAAATAAAAATGACTTTCTAATACGTTATAGCTTTAATAGATATATTTTTTATAAACAATCTTGAAATCTATATCTAATGTATCACATATATTTCTTCAGCAAAAAAAAAAATAGCTATATTTTTTTTTATAAAATTATTATGATTATAATATATTATAACTTATATATGTATATATATATTTCTAACGTATTATATTTTACATTTCTTCTAATACATTACAACAAATTCTAGCTAAATAAAAGGGCTTTCTAATACGTTATAGATTTAATAGATGTATTTTTATAAGCAATCGTAAAATCTACAACCAATGTAACAAGGTATTTTTCAGCAAAAAATAGCTATTTTTTTTTTTAAAATCATTATTATTATAATACATTATTGTTTATATATATATTTCTAACATATTATATTTTTACATTTCTTTTAATACATTATAATAAATTCTGGCTAAATAAAAAATTGCTTTCTAATACTTATAGCTGTAATAGATATATTTTATAAGTAATCTTGAAATCTATATCCAATGTAACAAATATATTTTTCAGCAAAAATAGCTATATTTTTTATAAATATTGATTCAAATTCAGAATTCAAGTCAAAAATTACGTACAGAAATAAATTCTTTACTATTAGACATCTGCCATATAAAAAATGACACTAAGCAAACATATTTTTAATGAAACATATCTGAGAAATTATGTTTGGATAAAATCAGACTTTACACTACTCTTTACTTCCCTAAGTAATGAAGTAGATTTATATGAATGGATAGTACATCCTCATTTTGAGGTTTTTACAAACAAGCTTAAATAAATTAAATACTAATAAATGCAATTTTTGTAATTCAAGTACTTATTCAATTGCAAAATAATCAACTGTGCAATTTATTTTTGCTGAAACATTTTAAGCTCTGTGCGATTCGTAATTTAGCTCAAAAGAAGCGATTCAGGTAAAATATTTTAACTTTCAATTTAAAAGTTAATCGCAAGCAAAATCATTAATTTTATAGCACTGCATTAATTAAAATACAAACATACCTCCAGATGATTTCACTCTTTTTGCATTCTCTTTAAAACGAGATATTCCATTTAAATGAGAAACTTTTCCATCTTCAATTAGGCAATTCAATTGAAGCATTTTTCGTTCGTATTATATCATACTTTACTAAATATTTTAAAAGCAGATAAGAATTTTGCATAATTCATAAATATATTCTAATTTTGAAAGTCTTAAATGAATGTTTAAGTCTGGATGTTTTTGGTGTGTTTACTGGAAAAGTTAAAAACATTTATTTTCCAATCTTCTTTGATGTTTACGTAAATTTATATTATAGTTCATCAGTGAATCTGTGTTTACGACAGGAAAACATCTTCTGTTCATTCCTAGGATAAATATTTGAGGAAAAGAATACTTTTTTGGAAATCAAAGGTTAAAAGATAGTTTTGTAAGAAATTACTAGTTTGCATACGTACTCGAAAAATACCTTTCTTTAAAAGGTGTAATAAAGTTCGTCTATTCAGAATATATTCTGGGGTAGATTCTATGGTTCCAAAAGAAATAAAGATTATATATAAGAGATATTATATTTAGATTATATATAAAGATTATATATAAGATATATATCATCTGCATTTTCGGAATCTTTAAATTCAAATTCAAGATATTCCGCAAGGAACTAAATATTCAGCAATGCTAGCTAATCTTTTCCTGTATTACTTAGAAATATTACTGCCTACTTCACGAATTTTTACTTAAGTACGTGGATGGCCTAACTGTATTCAACTATCCAAATTTCCAAAATATTTTTCATGACATTTATCCAATATAGTTTAAAAAAAATAATGTAAATAATCTTCCAGCTGATTTTTTTGATATCAATATTAACATTCATAACTCTCCCCAAATTAATATACTTGAAGGAAAAGAATTCCACTTCACTCTTCACTATCAATAAACTCCCACCCTAGAATTCCAGTATGAGTATCAAAATACATCGCAATATCCTCATTAATGAACTGCTCAGAATTAATTCCATCTGCTATAACAGTACTTTTAAACAACAACAAAAAAAAGAACTGAAATGTCCTTTTTTAAAAGATGTATCAGTTAATATCAGTGTCCCAGTATCAGTGGTAGTATCTGTATCAGAACTACATATCAGTGCCAAAGTATAAAATGTATCAGTCCTACTAATAGGAGATACCAGTACCAGATAACAGTTCCCAGTATCGAATGCATTAGTGCCCCAGAAACATTTCTAAACTAGTACGTTTTAATCTGTAATGTTCCAGCTCATTATTGTTAAAAAAAAATTCTCATAGTTTACAATTTTCATACATTTTCCACGCTGTGGCTGTTTTCTCTCACATTTCTTCCCAGAAATAGTAAATCACTCTATCCATTTCTAAACCACCATTCCATTTTCCCACACTTCTAATTAACAGAAAGCTCCACAGCAGAGAATAAATCATCCACTTAGATATTTCACGTCTACAAATTAATGATTGTAGTCGGCAAACCAATTACTAGCTTAATGGCCATATTATTATAAACAATCTATTATAAACAATATGAAATTCTATCATATGAATTGATTTTTGCTGTATAAAAGTTACACTGCGGAATAGTTTTTCCTCGGTCCTATATCTTATCGACTCTAAATGGAAGATTATTCCGTCTATTCCATATATCAAATATGTCGCTTGATGTGTCTTTGACTTAGATTAAGTCATCTAGCGAACAGAAATACCATGGTTTGTTAATATTCTGAGGGTACATATTCCTTGACAAAGCTGTCTTATGGTTCCTATAAATATTTTCTTTGTTGTACTGTAAGTCGAGGTTTCTTACGGATTTTCTGGACAACATCTTTTTTCCCTGTTATTGTATATTTTGTACAAATTTTTGTGTTCTTCAGTCCAGTTCTAGTCGTTCAACCTTTTGATATTTGTGTTTTGTCTAATGATTTTCAGTTTTGTTGCTGCAGCTTACACACATTTCGGATTTTGAACAATTTCTTCTTCTTCTTTATATATATATATATATATATACTTATTTCAGCTGGTCACTTGACATGAGGTCATCATACTCGAGTACAGCTTAAGTTCATTATGTTACTTATATTGCAAGCTTGATCCTTCCACAGAAAAATGCAGTTCTTTAAACAAAACATGCGGATGGAAAAAAAAAAATAACACCGCGTGGAATAAAATATATAAATAAAAAAAGTGTCGAATAAAATATTCACTACTAATTAAAATTATTCGACTATTTACTGTGAAATTAACCCTCTTTCCAGTTTTGATTTTTTCGCATATTTTTAACTTTGCTCATTTTTTACACCTAACATCTGGAACAAGTAGCATGCTTCCGTGGCAGTTCTTTTCATTTCGAATTAAACGTAAGGTTGGGGAGAAATATTGCCGTGGCGTTCCTATTCATTATTCATCACTTCCGCATTCTTTCTCAATGTTTATTATTTACAGCGCTTCTCATTGATTGTTTATCTTTGTTTTCTTTCTTTTTCTTTTTTTTTCCTTTCTGAATTCCTTTTTACCTGAGAAATTTTTTTAAAGCCGCTGATTCTGTGGCTTCCAATATTTCAAATAAATATGAATTTTAACTATATATAAAAAAAAGATCCTCTGCAACAATATGTGGAAATGATTGTGATGAATGTTTTTCAAAATATCTAGAAAAATATCAAGCTGCACCTTTCAAGAATGTGTCAAATCTAACTGACCATTTTTCTTCAATATAATTGCCTGCCATAATGCTAGTATAATTGGATAGAATAAATTCACTGTAGGCTTCAATCCCCATAACCAGAAAATTCATAACGTAATTTAAATGAAATAAAAATTTAGTAACCCACATAGAACATTTACATGATTTAATTATTTTTTAACTTATACGAATTTTAGATTCTGATACATATAACCAATTAAAAGTTTAAAAATTTTTGTAAAGAATTTAAAATAAAAAAAAAAAAGTCTCTCATTAAAATCAAACTTTTCTTAACCATATTCTTCTATTTTTTAAATAAATATTAATATAATAAAAACTATAAAAATCTACTATACTATAGAAAATCTTTTTTTTTATATACTATATCTACTACTACTATAGAAAACTATAAAAATCAAATTATAGAAAAATTATAAAAATCAAATGATAGAAAAATTATAAAAATCAAATTATAGAAAAATCATAAAAATCAAATTATAGAAAAATTATAAAAATCAAATTATAGAAAAATTATAAAAATCAAATTATAGAAAATATAACACTACGATTGTTAGAACAATTTTAAGAGAAAAATATGCCAAAAATTGCAACCTTAATGATCACTTCAGGGTCTTTTGTAACGCCGTAGAAGATTATCAATTCATTTTCAGCGAGTCAGAATTTGACTCGTGAAACAATTCGGTAATATACTTTTCATAATCAACTTAGGCAGACCGCAAGTATAGAAACGCATAGAAGTAGCAGATTCAGCGTTACCCAACTTTTACTGCCATAATATTGTGCAAACACCCTCAAAGTATTCTTAAGTCTTATCTTATTTCAGTTGTCATCTGGAAAATTCGCACTCCTTCTTCCTATCTGTTTTATCCTATGGGAAGGAGCATCCGGATTGCATATTTATCGTGCCTAACACCAGCATTGGCAGAGAAGCTGTCGAGTCGACATTGAGCAGGTGGAGCGTTCAGACCCCTGTTGATAATTATCAAAAAGCGAAAACTTTCAAAATACTTTTTACTGTTGCTTAAAAATTTCATTTTTTATTTGCAAGTGAAGTTAAGCAAATCCATTTTCTTCATAGAAGGGATAGACATTGACTAGCGAATAAATAGATATCGTTAAAATAAAAATATTTTCAAAATTAATTAACCTATTCAATATCAAAACTAATTGCAATATATTTGTGAAAGTCACTGTTAATATTTTGTATTCATTCAATGTGTAAATATAGGCTGATATTTAAATTGTTAAATAGATTTAATTGTTATAGATTGAACCAGAAATCTCAAAAATATAGCTCAATTAGTCACACTTTTTTATACCTAGATTATTGTCATACATAAGGTAAACATGGCATGAAGATAGAATCATATAAATTATGTAAACTTGTTAAATGTAGTAATATCAAAATAATAGACAATACAAATAAAATAAAATAAAAATGCAAATAAATTCTAAATTTTGTTTTCAACACACTTCTTAAGAATATTTGACACATAAAAATAACTTTTCATTTATGTTTTATATGTTTAATGACCTCACTCATTTCAGTTTTTGAATAATTTCTTTTTTTGAAGAAGAAACGTTGTATTAAAAGAATTATTTATACTACCCTAAGTTGTGAGTATTCATAATTCAAAGGTGCTCGGAAACACTCGAAGCAAAAGAATGGCAAAAAGAATGCGAATCTATCAATTCTTCCCCACTCGCTGCAGGGCTGTTCTGAGGATCAGAAGAGATTTTCTTTGAAACACCTTTCAATAGTGTGGAACCACCTCAAAAGGCTTTCCGTACATTAACGAAAAAGTTTCATTTAAGAAAATGATCCTATGAAAAGAATGATAGAAAGGTTTTGGTAGGTGGGTGTATAGTGCCTATAAATCTTCAAGCTCACACTGGCTTCACTTGCATTTTCTAATAATAAAACACCACTTCAAATAAACCTGTAAAATACCTTTGGCGCATATTGTGAATTACTGGGAAAGAAATTTTTATTTATCAGTCTCATAACACAGATTAGAAGGCCCCTATATTGGATACATTTGCTCTATTAGCAATGATCTTGTCTAATGTTTTATCAATTGACATTTCAGTGTGGGCGATGGTTTTGGTATTAACTCTGATTACATCTATATGAAAGTTTTTGAAGGCAAGGAAATTAAGAATTTTAGAAAGCTAAGGAAAAATCAGCGTTGCAAAGGAGGCAAACTAAATTAAAAAACTATAAGAAATAAAACTACAACTACCTATAATGATATTTAATATTTAATTGTTTTTATCGGTTCGCCGCGTCATTTTCCGCTTGTATTCATACTTTTGAAAACGTCAAAGAAATGACTTTTCAGATGAAAAACAACTCAATGTTTAGAATGACTAATAAATCTTGCGAAAAATCTTGCATTGTTAAGGGTGATCACAGACAACAAAGGAAATAAATCATTCATTTAAAGTCATAATCATTCATGATTCATTTAAAAAATAAAAATATTTTTATGAAAGATTTGCTACTTATATATGTACAAACCGTTTTGTATTAAAATTTGTCTTGTAAGTACTTAAGATGTCTTTTTTGCTCAGTTGTCTTTTACCATTTAACTTTTTTATTCGTATTCAACAGCTTAAGCGTTTATTTTATCTTACCTGGAATGAATGTTCAGCAATCCATTTCTTTCTATAAATGAGCATGTTAAATTTGTGGACAAGAAAGTCTCTTTGCTGAGGAGGAAGTTGCTTAAGGAAAATTAAAAAATCAGAAATGCATCAAGGGACCCGGCAATAATCTTAATATAAACTTTAACCTAATAAATGTTTTAAATAAATAAGTTTCAATTTTGTTCTATTCATATAATAAAGCGATGCAAAAGTAACAGCAAAGAGAAAACTGAATTTGAAATATAAAAGGGTACCTAATTGGCAATGAGGGTTCGTTCACCGCACCAGGAAACCATAATTACCGCAGCGGATTCAAACCGCTACCTTTTTATTAGATGACATCATCTAAAGGAGTCGTAAAACGGCTGCCTTCCAAACTATCCCAAAATTGAATTCAATAAAATGGGTGATTTCTTTTTTTCTAATTATTTTATAGTATTTTTTCCAATTGTGTTGCTACTGTTGGAATAAATGACGCCAGCGATTTCATTAAATTATTATCCTACTCTAACTCGTTCGGTTTACTGTAGTGGCTTATAATTCAGTTTAATTTATAATCACTGCTCAATTCCGAGAAGCTTTGTTCGTCATAAGCAAAATAATCCTTGCTTTAAATTATGCTTGTTCAAATTGTTAAATTAATATTTGCTTAAGGCTAATATTTGAAAGTGTTTGCTCATATCATAGGAAGATCAAAACAACAAATAAGTTGAAGAACACCACTTTCGTTTATTTGCTTTCATTTAAAGAAATTATTTCTATTTACCCTTTACTAATAACGAAGGGAAAATGTCCGTAGAAGAAAAAAAGAATATGTAGACACATCATTAATGCATTACAAAATAAGCGAGCTAATTAATTTAAACGGAATCTTTAATTGTGTGCGGTTCAATTTGGCTGTAATATATTACACTTTTCAATGTCCCCATTCAAAAAGATTGTTAATGATTAAATAAATTCGTCTGAGTAAATTAAAAGTTGAATGCCCCTTTTATTCTTCGCCCTTTATTTTCACCATATTAAAAGAGAATTACCATTTTTTTTTTTCAAAATTAGTAAAAAAAAAAAAAGTTAAGAATGTATCTTAAAAGTGATTTTAACACCCATACACGGACTGTCTTTTTTTATAAGTAATTTTTCTGATTAATATTTTAGTATTCAATATAAAAAGATTGATGTCATTTTGATGTCCTTTTTTTTTCACAAATTCTTCGGCTAAAAAAATTAAAATTACAAAAAAAAAAAAAAAAAAAAAAAATGAAATATGTTATAATGTTTATATTAACAGGCTCTTTATGTTAAGGAACTATGTTAAAAATTAACATAAATTAAAGAATTTATGATATAAAAATTAATTAAATATCTATATTGTTATTTTACATACATTATATCTATATCATTATCTTTCTCTAGATTTCTGCGACTTATAAAACAGTTATTGTGAGTGATAAGGAAAATTTCTCAAAATTTAGGATGAAATATGCATCACTTCTCGTGATCACTCTACATTTGATACTATTGTTACATTATTCCCATATACGCATATAACACTGGATTTCTCAACACGACTATCAAAAGTATGCTAAATTTAACCTGCACCATCTGATTTTGGCAAATTCCAAATATTTGTAAGCTCTCAGAGAAAATTCATTTCAAGCGATTATTAGACATTTATCATGGTATTAATATATAATCTAAAATTTCCTCTTGAAATCTATTAATAATTATTCTAAAATGTTGACAAGATTAGTCTTATCATTTTCAAATGGTGAAAATTTTATGAACTTCAAAAAAATTCAACAATACACGTGATGATTCATAAGATGTTTATAATGCTTATAAGCATAAAATAATAAAGTTTTCGCAACATTTATTAATGGTCATGGCAGTTTTTGTAAAGATCTTCTGATTCTTTATAAATAGTTCAAAAGTTTAGAATCGCGGCACAGTACAGTATCCAGTTAGCCTGCTTTACAACAAATAGCATGAATTAGAATTCAAGAAACTTTCAAACTATATACAGATGTAAAAATGAGAAATTATTTCACCTACGAAAAAAATCTACTTCGGTTTTTCTATTTAATTATATCTGGTCATCAAGGATGAAATTTGTAGAAAAAAAAAAAGTCAAAGTTTAGACTATAGACAAAGCTATTCCTTACAAATATAAGAAATTATTTTATTCATCAAAATATGTATCCATATTGTCTGTACACTTTTGCCATTTAAGTAGCAGGTATTTTATCGGTGGTATAAATCCCTGGCGGACGACAATCAATGAATTTCTGGAAAACCAGTTTTACAGCATTGCCGGAATTAAATTGCTTTCCTATTAAAAAATTGTCCAAATTGTGGAAAATGTGGTATTCAGTGGGGACCAGGTCTATATAGAGAATGACGAAGAAGTGTCAATTCATTTTTCCTATCATGCAATAAGATAGGAGATGATCTGTTGACTAAATTAGGCTGTTTTTCTTTATGTTTTCCATCAATTTATCCAGTTGGTTGCAGTATATTTCTTCTGAGATGGATAAGCTAGGTTTCATGAAATCATAATGGATCAAACCTGCAGTAGACCACCAAACACTCACCATCAGCTCCTTTTACACTTTGGACTATATTTTGATGATTCATCCTTCTCCAGCCTCTGTGCTAAACGCTTGCGTTTGTCATATTTGATCCATTTCTCATCATTTCTCAAAAATGAATCAGATTTGTGACGAGAAAGCAACATTTCCTTTCCAGTTTCAACAAAATTAATTTTTATGAAAATATTTTAATATTTTTAATAACTTGCAATGATTTCTTTAAACAGGTGAACTTAACATATTAACAGGTTAACTTTCCAGAAAATAAAAATAACGATAAAATGTTAGCCAATGCCAAATAATAAGCTAACTAACTACAAATTGTTAATTACAAATTTCATCCTTGCCAGCTTATAGATGCATATTTTTAGAACAAGTAATCATTTTTTCTATGAATATCGAAAGCCGCTGTTTCTGTGATTCATACCACGAACATACCAATGGCGGGAGTGTGTAAATTTTATCTTCCAGCATGGCTATTGTTCCATATTTGCGAAATAGAAAAAATCCTACCATTCAATCTGAGATATGAGACGATATGAGGTGATATGGGACGCTTTCTGAAAGCAATGTTCGTTACCAGTTAATTCGAACTTGTTCCTGAAACGAGCTTTGAATCTAATAATCATAATGATTATAGAAAAGAAAAATATTATTGCACATTTCAATGTTTATCGCTGTAAAGCCAAAAATTGAATGTAGAAATTGAGTTAAAATAGCTAGTTAATCAAGTCACACTTAACCATAATAGAAATGAAATAAAATCGGGTGGGCGAAGAAGAGCTGTGCAGCTAAATATATCCCCTTATCACTTTATCTAATGTCTTCCTACAATATGCCAGCTAATATGGTAATAAATTAAAAACAACTTACAGCAAAATTCTCTTCAATGGTGTTGGAGTAGTTATCAAGATAAAAATGTTGCATATTGATTCGCAGAAAGAAAAAAAATACTTTTAGATGACACCGAGTCCAATGCAAGCTAAACTAGCAAGAGCTTACTTTAATGCAAAGTGTCTAAGCCACTTACAGAAATTTAGTTTCTCGCTTCTCTTGCCCTCTTGAGATTCCTTCTCACATGAGTTTTTGGCTATTAGAGATAATCCTTTGTTTTTCGAAAAGCCGTCAAGATCTAGTTCTATAAATAAAAATGATTTTTCTGATTGCTTCTTGTCGAACCTCTTCGATTCGATAATAATTGAAGTGCGCTTTTACTCTCAGATTCTTCGTTGGTTGTTCGCTCTTGTTGTTTAGTTATTTTTTTATCTCCGCTCCAGCTTTTGTCTCAGTAACCGTTATGGTCGCACTGGGGAATATGTCTTCTATTAATACGATTGCGAGTTATTTTTTTTTTTCTCTCCTTTCATTTTTTACGAGTGGAATATAGTGCTTGACATGCTCATTTAATCTTTTGAATACCTAAAACGTGTTTCAGTTTTACAGTTGGAAGTAATTTGCTGTAGAATTCGTGAAAGAGATAAGTTTTTTCTACTCAAAAACAAAAAGAATATTAATATTTAATATAATAAAACGGTAGTGAGCATTTCCTTGACAGTTTTGATTTTAAATATAAGTAATATTTGCTATGATTTACTTTCACTCTTTCCTACAAGCATGTTGAATTAATATTTAATATAATAAAACGGTAGTGAGCATTTCCTTGGCGGTTTTGATTTTAAATATAAGTAATGTTTGCTATGATTTACTTTTCACTCTTTCCAGCAAGCATGTTGAATTTTTGAACTCCAGTTTTCTTAAACATTATTAATAATCTTATTCAAAATTTTGTAAATGTGTATATCAAAAATAATACTTACAAATAAATGTGATCACAACAAAGATACACTCAGTTACTATTTCAAGAGATGATATATTATGTGTGACGTATTTATGTGTCTTGCGTATAGAGTGGTAATACAATAGACTGCTCTTCAGGGTTATCAGTTTGGGGCAAACATACTCCTCACGTGATGAAACTCCTCACGTGACTTTTACTTTGTGGTTTAACACATGCGATGAAAGCTTGGCAATTTTTGGCAACAGTTTTTACTATTAGCTATTACTACTTTATGCTGTTGGCGCGAAGAGAAAAAAAGGTCTATTACATGCAAGGGTTTTCAAATTACATGCCTCATTTTTTCAGTTGTAAATAAATGTAAATTTAATTTTTCTAAATATTTGGCAATTATATTCTATTAATAATTTTCTTGTTTAATATTTTCTCATCAAAATAATTAAATTATAATATTTATTTATATGAAATTTTATTATATTTCATTCAAAATGATAGTTACAAACATAGTTTCTACATACATAGTTAAATAAATGTATGACTTGAGGAAAATGTTAGGTATTTCTTGGAATTATCAGAATTGCTTCGTAACATGTCTACGTTTTTGAATAAATGCTCGTAGAAAAAAAGAGCCAATTCTAGTACCAAAAAAGGAGATGTTTGTCCCAAACTTTTTGTGCCTTTAGAATAGAACAATTATATGCTATATAATTATGTGCAATTATATAATTATTCTATGGTCTTAAATTACAAAAGCTACAACTGATCAGATAGGTATAATTAAAGTTAAATATTATGGAAACATTTTATAACTTTATAATTTAATGTATTGAAATTTATTTATTACTTAATATTTCATTACATTTTCATTTTTTAAATTTTTATTTCATTTTCTAATTTGCTATTTTGAAAATTCGCAATTTATTACAGCTTTTTATATTTAATATCAATGGAACGAAATAATTGAAGGTTAACTGAAAAAAGCAAGATTTTTGTTTAAAATTATTAATAATAAGTTTAAATATGAAGTAAAATGAAAATTCTGTAGGATTTCTGATTACATAGACATAATTGTCTTGATTTGTTTTAAGTTTTATATCCAAAGTTTAAAAGTCTTCTTTTCATTTAATCTATCCTCAGTTAAATTGTGTATGGCAGTCAGGGAAATTAAATATTTTTTAAAGAATTTAAGAATAATAAAGCTCTGCTAATTTTTACTAAAACAAATGTCACCGAAAAAGTTAGATCTACTAATATCCAATTTGAATGTAAAACAGCACGACATTGGTTTTCATGCTCTTCTAACATTTCTTTATTATTGCTTTAGTTTAGAAGTTTATTTTCCTCGGAGTTTTCTTCACTAAAAATTTTTTTTACTTTTTTTCTGATCCTTGTAAATTGCCTTTGATTCAGATTTAACAAAACTGAGTGGGATTCTTAACTTTCTTTACTCTTTTTTTTTTTATACATTTATTTTCCCAATGCTTGAATTTTGTCGTTTGAAAAATCAATTTGGTTTTGAGAAGCAAATTTAAAATGCTAATCGGAATGAATGCAGCATTTCGTTTCTGTCCCACGTCTTCTTCGTTATAAAAACTCGAAGTGATATTTAGAAAGGATTTAGTTACAGCAATAAAAAATAGTTGTATATTTTAACTTCTCTATTTAAAATACTACTTTAATCATAAGTGTTATCGCAATTTAGAGTGTATGAGAATTTCTACATTGAATAACAGATATTGTTCATTTAAGGCATTTTAGATGGCAAAATGGTAAGCGCTATAGCCATATTTTTACCACATCTGGGATTAATAAATATAAACTTTCTAGTTTTTCTTATAAATGTTGCAGATGCACTCTTTTTCTTCAAATTTCACCTTAGGAAGACAATGTCATTTCAATATTCGTATAATGATAAGCTCACCATAATTCCTTAGTACAAATCTTAAGCTTAAAGTTGGATACTAAAAATACAATTGAATGGCAGAAAATAAATCATTTAAAATTCAAGATATTAAATAAGAAAATTTCTCATTCTATGTTTATATCATACTTCTGTATAACTATAATTGTACTTTTACTAATGGATTTAGTTATTTTGTAATTGATTTTAGCTCGCCCATTTTTTTTCAATATTCATTTGAATAAATAAAGTTTAAGATTCACCTTTATTTTATCAGTCAAAACTATTTTATTGTACTACTTACAAACTCTGCATAGCTAGAAACATGCAATACATTCAAGATCTCTAATAAGTAAATTCATTACGTCAAGTATACAGATTATTTTGTTCCTATGTATAAAAAAAAAGATCCTACACTCCAAGAATATGTGTAACCCCAAAGTATACTACAAATAAGTTATTGAACTGCTTTTGAGATGTAATCAAAGAAATCACGCGAAAGCTTTGCGTGACACCCATTGCATATGACGTCAGCCTCACGATTCAACTCTTTGAGGCGAAGCATTCGATTCTGTTTATGAGTTTGTTCCTGGATACTAGCTTGATGAATAACTTTCGGTCTTAATTATTTTATTTTCATGGTAATTCCTATCATTGGAAATTCAGTGGAGAATCAGCTCAACATCGCAATAAAGTTTATTAATGTGCTAGAGAGGATGTAACATGCATTTTCTCGCTTGTCAGGCCAGTGTACAACCAGTGATTCCTTCTAAAACAACAAAAATGAGCTTTTGTAATAAGAAAGGCTATTTGAACATAGTGTTTAACATTCAGGCCAATTTTGTTGAAAGTGCTAATGATGTAAGGAACATTTATTTCATGTTAAAGATGCACATTTAATGAGAAATACTAAAGCAGTTCCGAGGTTCTTACATAAATGCATAATAATGTAATTAAAAATATTGCTTTGTATATACTCAACTGTAAGTAGCACACATGTTTAACAAGGAAAACTCTTTTAACATTTTATAAATCTGTGTCCAATATTTATTGTAAAATAAACTTTGATTTATTATTATAAAATATTTTACAAGTTATTTTATAGATTCTTAACAATGTGATTGATTCTAATTTGAAATTTTCGTCATTTAATTTACGTTTTCTTTCATGTATATATGATCAATCTCAAATAGGTTAAAAAGTCATTTATAAGACGCGTGGTTTAAGATACATTATTGGTTAAAGTTAACATAAGAATAACTATATAAAATTCACTTGTTAGCTTAGATAGACTTAAAAAAAAAAGCAGAAATTGCATTATAAATTAACTTTAAATTTTCCGTAAACCATGGCCATAATATATACTATATGCTATAATATTAATACTATATTAAAATTTCTAGTAGTGTTAAATAAAATCTACAACAAAGATTTTTAAAAAGGTTTGATTTAAATAATTATGGAAATGATGTTATAGTTGAACATAATGTTAATTACACATAATACAAAAAAATGTTAACTATAAAAAATATTACAACCTTTCATATGAAAACTACGTAAATTTATTTGTAAGTATAATTCAAAGAATATATTGTTATGTAGTGACTGTTTTGATATAAGTTATGAATTATATTTTCTACTAATGATTTTATGTACTTTTATATTTAAAAAATGAATTTCAATTTTCTTTTTTTTAAAGCAATGTAATTTGAACGACATAATTTAGTTTTGGAAAATATAACGTAACTGAGAACACCCAAGTTCTTTATTTCAGAAACAATTGCCTTTTAAGCTGACCCTCTGAAAAACTATTATTTCGAAATAAAATAAAAAGAACATATAAGAACCAATAAAAAAATCTACCCTAAAAAGAATCTCCTTTTTTTTTTTTTTTTCGAAAAGAATGTTTAGTCATTTTTGTCTAAAGAAGTTTCTTTTTCGTTAAATTTTTTGTGAAAATAAATAGCACTTTTTAAAAACCTAACAGAAAAAGTGAAAAAAATGCATAAAAATTATGAAATTCGCGGAGAAAAATATTTTACTTCATACTTCACTGCTTTACATTTTCCCTACGGAAGCTCACTTTCCTTCTCTGCATCTTAATGACACCCTTTAAGTATGTCTACTGTGTTCAGTACAGCACTTTTAGGGAATAATATTTTTTTAGGGATAAATGCTAAATTGTGCGATTGAAACGATGATTTGTATATACTTATTTAGTTTAATTGTAATAAAATATTTTCTTATGTTTTTTATTTCATGGGAAATTGACGTTTAATTCAAGGTTTTATAGATTTCATTCATTATTCATTCATTCATTTATTTTGAACGTATTCCATGTAATACCAAAGCACAATGAAATTACATTTTAATATAACTTAGTCACTTAAAAATGTTTGAATATACGAATATTTGGGAAGTTTTGACAAATTGGAAATAATTTGCAATAATGTTGTAACAATTTCTTTCAATAATGAATTTAAACAGCTTTAATGTTTGAAACTTAAAATTGATTATAAAATTATTCTTTGAATAAAAATTACTGAATGAATGTGTATTGTGTTCAGTACAGTACTTTTAGATAATACAATCTTTTTTAGGGATAAATGCTAAATTGTAAGATTGAAATGATGATTGGTATTAATTGTAATTAAATAGTCTCTCATTTTTTATTTTTAGGGTAAATTGAAGTTTAATTTAAAGTTCTATAGATTTCATTCATTCATTTATTTGAACGTATTCCATGTAATAACAAAGCACAATAAAATTACATTTTAATAAAACTCACTCAAAAAAGTTTGAATTTACGGATATTTAGAAAATTCTAACAGGTTGGAAATAATTTGCAATAATTTTGTAATAATTTCTTTCAATAACGAATTTAAGCAGCTTTAATGTTTGAAACTTAAAATTGATTATAAAATTATCCTTTGAATAAAAATTATAATTTTAAAAGGGAATGTGGTTAATTTAAGATTGCTAATAGTATTGGATATAAGTTTTATTATTTCCTATATTTAATGACCACCTTATAATGTGCAAAATAAAAAGAAAACTTAAAATACATTTTTTATTTTCAATTAGAGCAAAACAAATAAATATATTCACAAGAGAATACAAGTTGCATATAATTTCATCAATGGTGTTTTTTTACATGTTTACATCTCACGTGAGATATAATCTTCGGTATAGCAAGAGAAATAATTATATAAACAATCTTTGCATTTAAAAAGAAAATATTTATGATGCGTATTTAGCTTGACATCATTTGTAATTTGCAATGAAGTTTTATTTCCAGGACTAGCTTAATTGTAGTATGCTTGTATTAATACAATAAAATGAAAAATTAACGAAAGACATCTAATATATTCTAGATTTAATTTTTTTCAATATGCAAAATAACAATCAAAAAATGTTTTTTGGTACTCTGATTTTCTCAGCAATGGATTTTAGCGATGAACCATTCAGATATTATTTTCTATTTTAATTATTTTAATTAAATTCATACTTAAACATACTAAAATTTTTAATTAATAAACCTCTATTTATTGAATTAATAACTTTCTCAATTTTACGATTGTTCCGAAGCGACGAATTCTAGAAACAGTGACTTCTGGAACGTAAATCAGTGTTCCACTAGTAACTCTAACTATTATGAATGAGTTTTCAAGTAGAGAATTATAAGGGAACATTCCTGGTGCATTTATAAATTTAAACAGAAGAGGGTTAAACACTATAAAATTAATGCATATATTTCCAATTAATCGTAGCCAATGTTATTAGTATGAGACCATAGGATAAAGCTTTTCCCTACCTATCCATTATACTCCCCATTTTCGGTACAAATTAGATGGGTACATTTTCAAGAGCCAATGTTTTCGAATTCAAAAGACCAATTATGCTGGCCTCTAAAAGGTGGCGAGGCTATCTCAAGACACATGAATTAGTTGGCAGTTACATGCTTTACAATTAAAGATACATTAGATGAATTTGCATTTTGAATTCATAATCTTATATACGCTAACTCTCAATGGAGTTACTCTAATAATTGCAATAGGGTATGTTTGGTAGGCAGTTGAAGTGCATACATCATTAAGAAACCTCAAAGACAATTTATTCGTTTGCTGAAGGAAAGACCCTAACATTGTTCCCAGCTGTTGATTTCTAGGGCCTTTTCGCTCACGAGATGCTTAAAATGTAAAAGCTTTCTCTGATAAACTAACTCCTTTCTCTTCATTTCGAAAGCTTGTGCAACCTACAGCATTTGATGATTTATTTTTGTAGGAATAAAATAAAGAGATAATTGTTGGCAATGTCTTAAGCTATGCAGCTGTTAAGATTTTATTTTATTATATATACAATTATAATTTAAAAAATCTATTTCCCATGTAGCAGTTAATGTTTCATTTCATATCATCTATATTGGTTAAATTAAAGTAAAAAGATAATTATTTTTTATGTAGCGAGTCACATTTCAAAGTTTACGAGTCATATTCAAAGTTACATTTTCGTTTTGCTGAAAAGACACAATTTTAAGCAAAATTTAAATTATATGTCTAATAAAGGGGTATTTAATAGCATATTTCATAATTAATGACATATTTTAGTTAAATAAAATAAAGTATAACATTAAAATATAACATTATATAAATTCAAATCTTATTTCGATTGAAGTATATTTTGCTGAAATGGACATAACTTTAAATAGAATTAAGTGCAGCATTATTTATAGTTTATAATCAATTTGAATCAAATGATTTTATTTCTTTTCATGTAAAAATGTGCTTGTATTAAAAAAAGAGGGTTATGGTTTATGGTTTCCAATCAAGTCATTCATTTTAAAATTGTATAATCAACACATTCGAGTTAAAAATATTAATTAAACGTGCTGTATATGAGCTGTTTTCTTTGAAAGTGGTGTAAGTGCATTTTTGACTAAAGTTTGTTAATGACAACAATGAATGCAAACTGCTAAGAGCTTTTTATCTATAAAGAGCTCCCAAAAAATCCTTCAAAATTTTCATCATTTTGTCAATATAAATTTACGTAGTTAATGAAATTACAGATATAATTACTTTGAAAGTGGTGTAAGTCCACTTTCCCCGAAGACATAATATTTAGTTCAAAAATTATACTACATGATTTCTCTACTTCATTTTTATATGTGTGGCAACACTGTTAATGAAATTAAATGTCTTGTAGACATAAAAAATCTTGTTGTTTACTTCTTAATCATAGTTAGAGGAGACTACATAGCTAGAGTTAAAAACGCTATTATTAGTGTGTTCTGTTTTTCACTTAACCTAATAAGTACGATAGTTAAGATGGTTACCATAGTTAATATTTTCTAAAGGTATGATTTTCACATTTTATTGACTTTGAAAGTGATGCAAGTCCATTTGAGGTCATCAAATGTATAAATTTCTTTTCACTAATACTTTAAAAACGATTACTTTATAAATTTAAATCAATTTAATATTTAAAAAAAACATAAGATGAGCGTATTAACATATTGCAATATTTTTCAAGCCATTCAAATTCAAACCCTTAAATATCTCCAGAAAGTATAAAATGGACTTATACCACTTTCAAAGAAATAAATATAATAACGTGTATATAATAATATTATCAATAAATAAAGAATAATTATGAATAATTAAGTGAAATACGACTTATTCTTCAGTAATTTTCAATTTTCCCGAAATAACGAATTTTTCGACAATCTGTTTCAATACGTTATATTAATGCTCCATTGAATTATATGACTCTTAGAACTGTTACTTAACAAATTCCAAGAATTATCCTAAGTATAATATAACTAAACATAATTACATTTATTACACTATTACATTGTAAGTAGTCAATTAATATGATTCTTATCATCATTGTCATTTATCACTTTAAATGAAATCGTTTAAAATGGACAAATCTCGGACAACTCGCTCATTGCGTTGTAGAAAGAGATTGTCACATCAAAGAAGAATCGACTTTTGGAAATCAATTTAGCAATTTTTCTAAACAATTCATATAAAACTAACTACAAATGACTTTTTTTCACTGAAATAAAAACCAATGCCCTGATAAACATTCAAATACGTTTCTTAGGCATTTTATTATATTTTAAATAAAATGTTAAAAAATCAGTTTAAAAAAACTTTCAGAAAATTTCAGAGAAGTTTCAACTTATTTATTTTATTCTCGCCATAAGAATTTTGAAATAACGAAGTCTTCTTTGTATTTTAAAAGACTTAATGAATTCCACAATTTCAAAACCTTTTAAAAGTTCCATAAACTTGCTAATTGCTCAATCTCTGTCTCTTTTTTTTTTTCTCGAAATAATAAACTGCAAGCATTCTTCTTCTTAAATCATTATGTCCAGATTTTGTTCTGTAGCCCTCAAAATAGAATAATTAAATTAAAAATGCTGTGCTGACAGGATTATGCTAACTTAAATTATTTTATAATAAAAATCACTGTTTTTTTTCCACTACACTGTACAAGCGAAACCACAAATCTAATTTGCTTTTCTTATTGCATAAGAAACGAATTTAAATGTCTATCAGTACATTGGTTTTATTTTATTGGAATAATATCATTTACAATTTTGTATGAACTTTTTATTTTCCTAAAGGTACAATCTTAAGAACAGCATAAATTCTAGTTTCCTTGCAATTCAAAAAACTGAAAGCGAATTTTTCAATTTTAGTATATCAATTTTTCCTCCTCTACTTTTTTTTTTTTTATGCATTTCTGGAAACAACACATTTTAACGAACATTTAATAAACCAGAATACCGTTCTATTTTAAATAGACCTTAGAATGGAATCGCCGAGTGAGAATTGAGTGCTGACAGGATTGTGTTAATCCCCGTCATTTTATAAAATAAATGAGAGACTAGTGGTCCCATCCCATATTAGCGAGTCCAGAAAGAGGGCTTATTACTTTCACACCTAAATTGAGATAACCCAAGTCGAAGAGTGGAAAACGCAGCCCATTATGCACATGAGGTATTTATAACTCGCGGAGGAATAGAGCACGAAAGAGCTGAAATCACTTTCCCAGCTGATGCTCAATAGCCTGCGATCCTCATTGAATATTCCACGCCTCTTAACGCTATCCAGTTTTCTTCCACAAAAATTATT
The DNA here is from genome assembly GCA_021605095.1 of Caerostris extrusa. NCBI lineage: Eukaryota > Metazoa > Arthropoda > Arachnida > Araneae > Araneidae > Caerostris > Caerostris extrusa. Next base: position 49,395 of record BPLR01002609.1, on the reverse strand, counting down.
GCTCAATAGAATAGCCCACCCCTATTGCTGGCGTGCTAGAAATGAGCTTTTTCAAATTGTTTATGGCCCAGTAAGATTTTTCGCGGCAACGTCTTCCCACAGGCTCGTGATGCATTTCAACAAATAATATCATTTAGTTAGCAAGGAGATATTTAAAAGTGTGGACATTTTTATTTAATAAGTATAGGCGAGTGTTATTGCTATGTACATGCTATATTAGCTATTGTCTTCATAATTAATTATGGGCATAGTTTCTAAAATGCAATTTATTAAAATATGTCTGAAAGCAAAACTATTTGGAGAATAAAATTTCGAAAATCTGTATACGTATTAAACTTCGGCTATTAAGTAATGGGGAAGTATATTGGTACATTAAATAAGCTTAGTTCAATCGAGACTCTAAAACATTATCTTTTTTTTTTTCTATTTATATATATTACTGAACTGAATTTCCATGGTTGACATTATTTAATATACAAAACCCCTTGTAAAAAATACCTTTTATGTGTGAAAAGGGTTTCTATTTCTTTTTGTTTATTACCAATTTTTTATTAAAATTGCTTATACGTTTAAATTTTTAAGAGAATGTTTTGTTTTTATAAATAGGCCAGTAAATATGTCACAATTCTGAAATATTGATGAGTTTGACTTTGTTTTTCATTACATTTGTAAGGAATTTTAGAATAGTGGCATATTTCGAAAGATTTAAGTACATCTTTAATCAAACAACTAATTAATTCAACTAATCATAAATCTCAAGTATAACATATCATCTCAGAAAAGAGAGCCCGAAACTTATGGCCCGACACCCTAACCCGAAACTTATGGCCCGACACCCTAACCCGAAACTTATGGAAACCCCGAACTTATTTCTAACCCGAAACTTATGGCACCGAACGCCACTCGGCCATCAGGCCCCATTCTATTTTCACTACTTTTTCCAGTAATAACTGTAGTTCAACAAAACAGTTGTATTCATTAAATTTTGTGCTTGAATAGACCCTCGTTTTCAATAAAAACCAAATTAATTAAATTATCAAAGTATCAGTTGTGACCTTATTTCTTTTAAAATGCATGCTAAAGAAATAAAAAAAAAAAATAGGTTATGAAAGACTTATTGTTCTAAATTTATATTTTTTGCAATGTGTATGTATGCAAAGTTTCGAAACATTTCAATATAGTTTCGAAATATTCTAAAAGGTTAAGTTTTATTAAAAAAAAAAAAATTCGAAACATCCGAATCGTTGCAGAATAAATAGCTTTCGGCTCAGAAAAACTTTAAAAAAATTCTCTTAACTTCTACAAGATATATTTCACATGCGGTTGGCTAATGAGGTATCTTTTTTTTTTCCCATTTTTACTTTCTGAGAGAAAGTGTTTCTTAATTCTCTAATAACCATGAGCTATTATACACCATTGCTCAAGCAATACTCATCCGAAAGATAAATTTCGAAAGGGAAAAAGAAATGCGTAGGTTTTCTTTATGCTCAACCAATTGTTTTCAATGTAAGAATTAAAAATTCAATTGATAGGCAAAGCAGGCTTAAAATGTAAGAAGGCGTTTTTTCATTCTTCATTTAAAATCAACTAATTGGTGTAATTATATATTTTTTCCTCCCCGAAGTGTGTATTCAAAATTTTTATTTTTCCTTTCCAGGGACTTGGATTCTTTTCAGAAAAAAATTCAAAATATCACGCAAAAGCCTGTAGATTTTTGTTGAGTTAATTAAAATTTTGTTTTATTTTTATTTTAGGGTGGAAACGAAAAATTTAATCCCTTCCTTTTTATACAACAATGACAGATCACAGATTTTAACCTAACGATAAATTTACGCAACTGAAAATCCCTCTTTTTTAACTCCTGGCAGATATTTATAAAAAGTAGTTTTTTGAAATTTTATTTCTTTTGCAGTACGTATGTGTAATTGTAGTTGCTTTCAGAATTATTAATCGGTCTGAAAACTGAGTACTTTTTTTTTTTTAATAATGAAAGCTTTTCAGAAATTGTGTTACTTGGATATTGGTAATTTTCTGATTAATCATTTCTTTTGTTTACATTTGTTTTCATTTAAGACATGAACATCAAAAATTAACAATGACTGCTAATTTCTAATTAAATGTTCTTTAAATTAATTGGTTGCATTAACAAAGCAGCTTTCTCCATTTTTAATTTGCAGATAATTCATGTTCTTCGAACTCATTATAAACGTTTAAAATCATATGAAAATAATTTTTTTTTCCATGAAAGTGTATTTACTCGTTGAACAATTAGTGAAATTTTTACTATTTATGCTTTTTGCTTCTATTTTACTTGAATATAACATATTCTTAACTATTAATTATATTTTATTTATTTTAAAATCTAAATTATTTGAATTTAATAGTGTTTTTAAAAATATTTCTTATTTGCATAATTTTCAATCCTACATTTTAATGAATGTTTTTATGTGAGCTGAATCAACGATTTTATATTGAATACTTTTAAAATAAATGTCAAAAGTATCTTTCGACTGGGTGAAATCATTAATTTTTTATTGTAAAATAACCTTGAAATAATTAAAAATCCATTCTGATATAATGTTTTTATACAGAAAAGTACAAAACGGTTGTTTACTGTAAGAAATGTATTTTATGAAATTTATTAAAACTATCATTTGCCATGCTCAATAAATTCAGTAGAAGTACATATTTTTATTTTAAAACACCAACTAATATTCCTTTTTATATTACAAAAGTACAACACGAGACTTACATATATAAATGGTAAGCAAAACTTATTAGAACAAATGTATAAAAACATGTAAACATAAAAGTTTAAAATGTCTACATCTGAAGAAAATATTTCATTTTATATCGTTGATGTAAGAAAGCATAATAGCAGCTATCCCTAATCGAACAGTTCCGCAATGCCTGGGAATGAAGAGGAAACCGCTTCAAATGTTATCCAGATTTCTCATGCCTAGTCAAGTATTGAACATAAATATAATTGCAAAATGAAGAGGAATAGATTTTTATCTTATCGTAAACTACCCGATTTTTTTATTTTTGAGCAACGTTCAAGATATCCTTTATCTTAAATGTATAAAATATACATGTATAGAAATTTTTCATGCTCATAATAAAGGTTGAAAGTATATTTGTTTGAAATAACACTTTGGTATGCTTATTTTTTTTCACCAAATCATTTCTCAAAACACATTTGCAAATAAATTAGCTCTTTCGTTCCAAAATATTTCCCAGTGTCCATGCTCATGTGAGAAATTAATTGTTATGCTTGATCTTCCAAGGGAGTCAAAAATAAGAGGGTTTCGACGACTAATTTTCCATTAGTTCAAATATTTTGCGGCAACAGCAATGATAAGAGAAAGTCTGAATAGATAAGATATTTTTTGAAAGGAGCACCATTTAGTTGCAAGTCTTTTCAAGACAATTCTTCTTGATAAAAGCTCTTTTCATTTCTCATTTGAGTTTGTCAGTTCTGTTTGGAGATATTTGGGTCTACCTCCAAATATCTCCAAACAGAATCCTAACAAGACATAATTTATTTTTCATCTTGCAACCATAATAAAATGAAGTTTAGGCATTCATTACTTAAGGTATTTCATGGTAGGTTCGAAAATATGTCTTACTAGATAAATATTTTGTTACATTTAAATTAATTAATGTATAAAATTGAAACACTATTAATAATTTTATTTACGAGAATGATTAGATTGAGCAATCAAAAAATGCACACATATAATCAAGTTTCGTAACAGATCATTTTTCAAGTCATTAAATCTCCTTGGCTTAAAGTTTATTATGCTTTGCACACATTAAAAATAATACTTTTTGAAATTCTTACATAGCAAACATTTGATATTTTAAATAATTTTCATATAAATCACTTTGCGGTTCGATAATATTTGAAAATAGTTATTTTATAAACTCTAGAAACCATAAAAATCTAATAAGGAAACATAATTTCAATTAAACCAATCTAATAGTTAATATCAAATTATATGGTCAAACAATAACAATATAATTGAATGCAAGCTCAAAATATTTACCGCAAGCATACCTCATTAAAGTAGTTTAGTCAATTCTAATTTATAATAATAGAATTTTAATCATTTTAGAGCCTTCGTAATGTTTAATAAAAGGAAATCAAATTCAAGTGTGTTGTCGTAATTTTGAAAACAACTTAGAATAAATTGTTTTCAAAATATTTGAAATGGGGGTTTAATTTGTTAATTACTTACCATTTATTTTAAAATTTGAATATGTTATGTTAAATAAAATAATAGAATAAATTAAGATTAAATTCATTGTACCTCAAATACTTAAAATAATGAATAACAAATGCTATGTATCGATTTAACATGCTTGAAATTTCCCAAGTTCAACATTTTTTTTTAAGCCTCAAAAAGAATTTTCTCCATAGTTTTTAATATTTTTAGCTTTTCTTTGTTCTTACTATATTTATTTATATAAAATTAATATTAAATTAATAATAATAAATGTTAAATTAATAGTATTTTGTATTTGATAAAATAACAATAATAAACAAAAACTGTTTATATCTCAGTCAATTCCAAAACCAATTTTTACATTACTATGTTTGACACTACATTAACAGGATATGTAATAGTTTATAAAAAATTGTTGCTCAAAGGAATGTTTTTGATAAAATTTTTGATTAAAATATTTATGTGTATGAAAATAATTTAGAAATTATTTTCTGATATAAAAGTAATTAACATTTTTGGCATATTCGTTTGATCATGTTGTACATTTTTATGTTCACAGGTCGCTGTTTTCCTATAAAGACAAATATTTGGACAGATCCGATTGAAGTTTCATCGGTTCTCAAGTAAGTTATATTTATAACCTTAGTTATTTAAATAATGAATTATGATATTGAGAAAAATTCAGTAACTTACACTGACTTAAAATTGCTTCTGTACATTGAAACGCGTGTTTCTTTTACATGAAAATGCTCAATCAATAGTTAAATTATTCTAATAATATATATTTTTCGTCAGGTCATTGAAGTAATTAATAATAAAATTAATATGATTCCAGATTTTCCACTCATATCAGTTTTTTAAAAAGGAAGTTATTAATACAATAATAAAATATAGTTTTCATTAAAAATTATTGTTCAATCTAGTGTTCAATAGTTCTCCATCAAACTCTTTTACTTTTAACTATCACAATTCAAATAATAATGATAATAACAGACACAATGAATATTATGGATTGAATTTAACTGCTTGTTTCTTTTTCTTACAAAACTAATTATTATTAATTTCAATAAGTATGGCCATGAAAATGATAATACAGAATCAACTACCCCTATTAAATGCAAGTTTGAATGTGAGTGCATTAATCTGTAAGTAATATGGCTATACCATCAAATCGTATCAATTATCGGTAGCTTAGTGTACCATGTAACAAGGAAAGACAGATTCATTTGATTTTGTATTACCCGCACAGCTATTAATTAATACTGCTTGCGTTTCTGCAAGAATCGTTTTGCAATTGAGTTCCCTCCTTTGTAACAAATATTTTATTAAATCTTTCCAACAGTTATCATCTCCTTGAGATGTCTTACTTGTATGCACCACATGCTGAAATTTTGTTTGAATAATCAGCATGGGTAATACTGTTGTTGACAGTTGCAATTCACGTTAAGTACAATCAAATGAGATGCTGTAATATTTGTGCGAAATCCTTTATTCTAGAAGTAGTCTTTATTGAATCTCAAAATTTAATTTATCTTAGTTGTCTTTCTTTTATATTATATTTGAATGTATAAAGTATGTCTTAAACATGAAGAATCTACGTATTCATATAGTTCAATACAAACAAAAAAAAAAATTTCATTTACTTAATGTGCATGTTAAAAAGAACTTTTATTTTAAAATATTTTTATAATACATACTTTATAAAATTAAGTTGAAAATAATGTATTTTAAACATAATTTCTTTTACTTAAATTATTCTAAAATCAACTATATTTTTGATATTATTTAATTAAAAAACAATTAAAATTAATTATTTATTTCTCAAAAGAAAAGAGTTACACTTTGAAGATTTGTTTCGTTACGATTTAAAATGTTTTTTTTTAATTTAATATTATATAACAACTAGAATGTTAAAAAATAATTATCATAAGATGTATCACAACATTTATATCATGACAATATCAAATACTCAATTTTACGTTAAAGAAAATAATAAATATTAATATAAAATGCACAGATTTTCATAAAATTTGCAAAATATTTTTTAGGACATTTTGATCTTTAATTATTAATAATAATATTAATTCGAATATGCATATAAATAAAATAAATTACGTATTTAAATTACTGAATAGGTTTAAACAACAGGTTTTAAAAAACTTTAATGAACCTGATTTTAAGTTCTCTGAGAGTCTTTATAAACTAAATTTAAAACTTCCAATTCCGATTAAATTGAATTTAATAGGACTTTTCGTTCATAGAATTTTGTTTTAATTAATTTTTTATCAAAACATTTCGATAAATTTCAATAAAGTAATGTGTATCTTAACAAAAGTAATTTTTAAATGTTCATATTGTAATGAAAATGTTACAAATCCCTATGTATTCCCCCAAAAGCTTTTTAAAAATATCTTTTTTAATAAAGATGTAAAAAAAAAAAAACAATAAAGTCATAACGAAAATTAACTTACAAAAAATTACAGACAATTTTAATTTACTTTTATTACGAATATCTGCATTTATATAGATTATATTTAACTTAACAATTCATATATAAGTCTTATAAATCTGTACAAATTATGAATGAACTTTAACTGTAGTAATAATAAATTAGACTCATACACAAGTGAATAAAGAATTTATGTTTATTATTAAATCTGAATGAATTCGACATATTCATTCATACACTACTGCATTTTAGGGACTATCAGGGACTCTTTTAGAGAACATTTTTTACAATTGGAAATTTTTCTTTCCTAACTGTCTCTCAGTGGATTTTTCTAGATCATTTTTCTTTACCAATTGAAGAAAGAAAGGAATTTGACTGTCGTAATGTTCCTTTAAATACCCTGAGGAATTAGAAAGAACCTGTTAAAATGTTACAAAATCAAACAGATTGATTAACTTGAATCACGAATTCCAGAAAGGCTGAGTCAGAGACTGAGAACAGACTTTTTTACTCTAATACGTAAATAGGAAAACGCTTCTGAATTTACTTTTAAGTCTCAAGAGTCTCATTTACGCCTATTTGCACGGCAGTAGCGAAGAAAAAAACGCTGCTCAAAAAAAAAGCACTGTGAAAGAAGAAATTATATAAAGAGAATTTATTCGTTGCCTTTAAATGCAGAAGAGTTAATATAAAATATATTGCATGGAAATTGTTGCTTAAAAATGTTTCAACTGCCATATAATTATTAAGAAACAGAACATGAAAATTATTATAAATTTTAATAAACAATGTGACAGTTTTTAAGAAAGAGTTGCACTGTTTTTTTATTTATCTTACCAGTATAATTTAGGAAACTAATATTATTAATCATTTTTATGTTAGCAAACGTATCATATTTTTAAATTTTTTTGTAAGAAATTACGTTTTACAACTGACATCTGTATACGTTTATAGTATCATCAATTTTTCCACAAAATTCCTATCTGTCAAGAACCACCAAATTTAATTTCCTCTTCCTTTTTGTTTTCTCGAATTCGCTTAGAAATATTGAAAATGAAAATTGAAAATTCGAATAGTATTTTAAGATTCGATGGTATTTGCATAAGTTCTGTATATTAAAAAAATAAGCTTGATAAGCAACGAAATAAGCAAGTATATAATTTTATAGGCATATAATTTTAAGTAATGTAATAAGGTAAATATTTCGTGCTAATTATTTTTGATGTTATAAATTAATTAGGAAGTAAAAAATAGCTTTATAATCTGGCCAAAATTAGATAATATGAGAATAACATTGGACTTACTTATTACTCAATTTAGAAATCCTTGATTTCCTTTATACACTCATGTCCATAAATTAAGGGTAATTCAGAATCACACAGAAATTGAACTTTAAAATATAAATTTCACCTGAAGAATTATCACACACATCTTGAAGAAGAATATGCAAATTACAGGAAACCACCAGATGGCGCGGATAGTACGTCACAATGACGAGAGTGTAAGAGAGGGGTATATAAGGAATGGTGGCAAAGAAGTAAAATTGTTCACAAGCGCTTTAAAAGCCTTTCAGTGCAATAACCTCATAGTTATGGCACAAAGGAGGCATTTGGATGATTTTTAGTGGTAGAATTATCGGACGACTGGAATGTGGACGTACCCAGCTGGAAGTATCCGAGGAACTTGGAATCGCCCAGAGTGTCATCTCCAGGCTTTGGCAACGATTCCAAGATGATGGTAATGTGAGTAGATGTTACAACACAGGTCGCCCCCGAGTTACAACGCCGAATGAGGACCAGTATTTAGCAGTTACTGCCAAAAGAAACAGATGGAGCACAGCATCAGACCTGTCTCGTCAGCTCTCTTCAGCTACCGGTACGACAGTTTCAAGGCAGACCGTGTACAGACGCTTAGGGCACATTGGCCTGTATGCTCGTAGGCCTCTCGTATGTGTTCCACTTACCGCAACTCACTGTCGCCTGCGATTAACCTGGAGTACAGAGCATGCATTGTGGACACCGCAACAATGGTCTTGTGTGATGTTTTCCGACGAGTCCAGGTTTAGTTTGCAGTCTGATTCTCACCGGACTTTCATATGGAGAGCGCCAGGTACCCATTACCACCAAGAGAACACCATTGAACGACACCGTTACTGTGGTGCAGGATGGCTCGTTTGGGGAGGAATTATTCTTGGTTCCAGAACTGACCTGCATGTTCAGAGTGTAACGATGACAGGCCACATCTATCGGGATGTCATTCTGGAACAACATGTACGTTTGTTTCGGGGCGCCATGGGTGCTGAATTTCTGTTTATGGATGACAACGCCCGTCCTCACCGTGCAAACATTGTAGACGAATGCCTTCAATTGGAGGATATCACCCGTATGGATTGGCCAGCATACTCACCGGACTTGAATCAATATAGCATGTGTGGGACATGCTTGGCCGACGAATGACCCCCTCCCACCTGTCAGCCCGGAACTTCGGAGGGCATTGCAATATTCTCCCACCTGCCTCAACCTGTATTGCATCGTCCGGGGGACATACTCCATAATAACCATCGCTATACTGTTTTTTGGCTTTTTTGAAATTTGTTCTAAAAATGATGTTTATTAATTATATCAAATTTAGCATCTCTTTTGCTCTTTACCTTTGTTTAATAAATAGACTTTTTAAAATTTTTTTTTGCTTCTGTCTCTTTCTTTGCCTGAACTTCATTATCCTTAATTTATGGACATGAGTGTATTTGACCTTGAAAACTACTTGGAAATATGCAAAGCTAAATAGTACAACTGAACTTCTTACTAAAACAAAACCACCATTTAATGTATTACTATATCATTGACAGATATTAGTACAGCTTTCTAATATGTATAACAATTGTTTTTTTTTAATTTGTTCTAAATAAGATTGTTGACAATTCAATATTCCATATTTTTGGGCAACTTATGTACATTATGTAATATAAAATTATATAATTAACTTAAAAACACATTGAATATAAACTTCTTAATCAGCTATTCTTCATCAAAAACTTCAAGATGAAACTTCGATTATAAAATTTTCTCATCTTACTCAATTAAAGAAAGGAATTCCATAAATTATTTTCCTAAATAAGTGTTTCCAATTACTGTGCCTCGTTTCCAATTGCTTTTCTTTTAACGCTTTACAAACGAGTGCTTTATTATTTAATTATATTATTAAGAAATCAGTAACTCTTAAAAACAATTCCCATTATGTAAAGTTTCCTTCCTTATCAATAATGCATATTGTCCATCCTCGGTTTGTGGTCCACCGTTATTGCTAACTGAACTAAATGTATCAATAAAAGTCCATTTTCAGGTGTTTAATGGCATTTTTAGACTTTACTCAAAGGCTACTCTTGACATGGAAATCTAATATCAGAAAAAAAGTTAATAATGGTGACTGTCACCGCTCTCAGTAGTCATGCCAGAGACCCTTTTCTTGTTGCATAAATTACCTTTTCAACAAACCGAAAGCCCTTTATTGCGTTAAATGATTTCTGGAACTCAATCAAAGTAAAATTTCTTTTCCTACAATAATTATTATTTCCTTCAGAAAGGAGGAATAATATTCCGAGGCATGTTTCGTACTTCGTTTTCAATGTCGAATGGAATATATTAAGCCAAATCAACAATAAAAAAAGTTCTAACAAGTAACTTCATTTAAATATGGATGTTACGAAAGCGGATTTCTAGATTTTAAATGAGTTTTAGAGGACATAAAAACCGGTGTTTCTGCTTTCTATTGATTGCAGAAAACAATTTTACTGTCTGAGACTACAGAGCAAAAGAAACAGATTAGCAACACAGAATTGGCAATCAGAAGTTCAATTGAAAATCTAATATCATGTAATTTATTAAAGTGTTTGTCGCTTGAATAATGTATGATTCTTTCGAGGTAATCATTCATTAGGTAAAAGAATAAATTACCGAATTGAATTAGATTCTGATCCCACCTCTGCTTTTTTCCTCTTCAATATCCTTGGTTATAAAATAAGAATAAATCTATGCATTAAGTAGTTCTTTGAACCAATATTTCAGTATCTCATTTAAATAAAAGGAAGCTGGTATTTTTCTTGCATATAAATAATACTTAAATAGGCAAAAAAAGTTAAGCGAGTGATAGAAATCGGAATTGGCCAATAAAAATTTGGTAGCCTAATTAGGATGAAAGTTTTGTCTTCTAATGAGTAAAAGATGAGTAAACAATTGTTGAATAAAATATCTTGTTATCTGGAGGAAATTTTTTCTCAAGGAAAAAACAATTGCTGTACTGTACCAACAGTAATTATTGAACTTTTAGCGGTAACATGTTCTTTAATGATGAAAATTTTGTTAGCATTTCATACAAAAAACTTTGCAAATTTGTCTAATTTTCACTTTCATTGCAGTGCTTGTTTTATTTCTTGTACACTTCAATAAACTAAAGAAAACATATTAATATAAATAATAAGACACGGTATATATCATTATAAACAAAAAAATATGAAAAAAGATTCAGACTTATTCCCTATGGCCCAATTTCCTTAGTTCTTCGATTATTCACGTTGGGAGACATCATAAAAAGCAAACAAATTTGAATTTTGCTTTTATTTAATAAAAAGCCACTTAAGCATTCTGGAGAATTATAAAAACTAATTATCTAAAATGAACTTTAATTTTAAAAACTTGAAATATTTTCTCACATGTACATAGGATAGAAATACATGCAGCTACTCAAAAAATATACTAAATTGACAAATATAAGCCTACAAATGAATACTATAGTTAAAAAAAAAATAAACACATCCAGGAAATGATAAAAGGTTTAAATTTCCTTCTTGCATTCATTTTTACGATTCCTTCTTATCAGATGTTGGAAATATTTGTATTGATGCTGTAGGGATTTTTTAATCTTATTAATTACTGAACTGGGTCATCGAAATTTTTCGTATCCTTGGAAATATTGAAATTAATTATTGTATTAAATGGCATCTCTACTACTATTTTCTCTCTTTTTTAATCATTACTTACTCTAAGTTCATATATTTTTATTTTATATTATTTCTGAATCTCTAATATAAATGAGAAAAAAAATACAAATCTCAGCATTCAATTGTTGTAAGCCAATACTTTCTTCAATATATCTTTTAGGCAAGTGGAAATTTTTTTCATCCTACTTTCTATTGCTTTTTATTTATGTTTGCTGTTTCCAGGCCAACGTCTTAAAAAAGATTTTCAATAAATGAAATATAAATTAATCACTTTTTCATATCTATTCCAGTAAATATTTTATTGCTTTTTTCTCTCAAGACTTTTTTGAACAATGTAATGTGTTGAAGTTATTTAAATATATCTTTTGAATTTTATTATTAAAATTTATCTCTTCTCTAATTGAGAAGCATTTTGACGAATAGTTTTCGAATAGGTTTCGAAAGCAAAAATAATCAGTTATCCAATTTGAAATACATTGGAATATAATTTATCATTGATAAGGTTGAATTTCTTATATTCACCTCCGGTTTGATTTTGTCAGTTCATGTTTTAAATACTTTATTTATATGTATGCGTGAAAAGAATAAAAAAAGGTATGAACACAATGCTAAAAACATAGTATACTAAAATCTTATCTACAGTTGAAACAAAACACAATATTTTCGATTTAACCAATAAACTATCAAATGCATCTTGAAGAAGCAGGAAATTTAACTCCATGTAGTTAGTTTTGCCAACAAATATACACTCTTTTGCAAAGAATAAATAAAAATCATGAAGAATTTGACGATTTTTATTGAAATTAAATATACACAAAGCCCATGCACAAATAATGAAATTGTTAAAAATACAAGGCCATAGAATCTATCAATGGCTAATAATTGAAAATAAAATGTTCAAATCTGTAATGGATAAAATTGTTTATGGAGATTCGTCAGTGCATAGGTCCATGTAAGTCATAAATATATTTATTATTATCATCTTGTTATATATTCAGCCAGGTTTTATTCAGCGTTTGCTCCGGATTTCCAAAATTTTGAATTGCCAAAGTTTAGTCGATTCCCATGTCCCATTGGTAAACGGTTTGATGACTTTTTTTGGTCATTGAAGATTATCAGCAGAATAGAGACAGTCTAGAATTATGAGATACATTGTGTCTTGCCGTGGTCGAAAAGCGCCCTAGGATAACCTGCCACAAAAATAATGCAAAAGGCTGTAGATTGCCATCAGAGTATTGATGAGCAAAGTTAAACGCAATATGCTTTGGATTAACGCTGCATAAAATCAAACACTATAACGTTACAGGCAACTTAATGCCTATTTAAAATATAGGTTGATAGAGACTGCTGGTCCTGACACCTTAACAAGGTTTTCAATTGTAATTTGTTCAAAAACTCAAGTGAGATTCCTTACTGAATCGTATACGTTTCCACTATGATTAGCTAAGATTAGTAATCACAATGATTAGCCAAGAAACTATTTCAAATGTATCTACCTCAGACAAATGCTGTGAGAGGTGGAAGTATGAAAAAAGATTGTAGCATGATTAATGGCAGACAATAATGCATTAGTACAGTTCAAGTCTACCACACAAACATTCGACTTTGCCACTCATTCATGTACTCCAAGAAAATCTGAAGAACCTTCTTTACACCTATGATGTTTTTTTGCATCTACCATTACTGCCATCCCTTAGACAGCAGTGCTTGTATATGACAAGTGGTAGCCTACTACTCGGTATGACTAGTTAGTTTCATGCATTTGATTATGCGACCACGTTCGCTCTCGATCAGTTAGTTACTATCCTTGGTATTTTTAAGATCTTCCAAAACGTTGTAACAGCATTATTGTGTATCTAAAGAATTACAACACCGACAAAAAAGAAAAGATATATCGTCTAAACGGGTTAACTGTTTTATACGAAGCTAGCAGTGCTGTAGAAACGAGATCAATCTTGTACTCATGGGCCGGGAGAATTTAACGTTTACATATTTTCTATAAAGAAATCTGTCTGCTAAATTTTGAAATTTTCGAATTATTTTTTATGAGTGATTTGATTTTTTAAAAATAATATATAATCCCTTAATATTCCATTGAAAAATCATAACTGACTTGTATAAAACTTAAAATTTTATTAAAAAAATTCCAGGATCATAATTAAATTATATAGAGTATAAAAATTAATCAAGACTTAAAAAAAGTATTTCAATACACCTCACAAATATATTTTAATAAAGAAATTTAAAAAAATACGCAACATATGTGTGTAAAATATTTTTTAGCATAAAGCTGTATATTTTAAGTTATATTACTATAAAAAAGATTAATACTTTTTGACCTCAATGGAAGGATTTTCCAGCCTAGGTACCTAAAGCTGGTGTTCTGGTCTCGGCTTTTCTCGCCCTGTTTAGAACTCGGCTTCAGTAGTTCGGAAACCCAAAGCCCTATTCAAGATGACGCTCTGTTAAAGAAAAGAAACCCCTCGTACTTTTAATAGTGACTTGCGCAATATCATTTGCATCAGCCATTAAATTCCTTAGTCCAGCAAAAAATAATGATCGTAGAAAAACTATAAGAAACGTGACAATATTTTAAATGGCTCCTTTGAGTATTTACGTATTTCTTTTCGAACATTCTTGGTATATGCTATTTACATTTATTAACGTTTGAAGAAAGGGGTGTCACGAGAAGATTCGTGTGCATAGATTTATTTTTCATGTCACGCAGACCTTACGCAAGTTCGAAACTGACACGTTAATGTATAATTTACCAAATGAGAATGCGTTAGATGCCAAGGTGTTTTGCACCTCTTTACTAATGAATACCGATTTTTTGTAAAGATGTTACCTTTATTTTTGGATTAATCGTTCAAAAAAGAGAAACTAAGAAAAAGTTTCAATATTATAAGAATTGATGTAATTTAATTAATGGTTCACTTAACAGGCATAACGAATGAGTTTGAAATCGTCATTTCTATTGAAAGCAAATAATAAATAATAAGAAGTAATGAAGTATTTATATTTATAAATAAATTAAAAATCTATCACTTTCTCTTTCAATATATTTGCAGTTGAATTTTTAATAACATAAATTATGTATTCTACTTTGAGGTTAAATTCATCTATACTCGTGAGAATTTCGTAGTGTTGAAATGTCGATCTCTACTAAAAGACTTTTCTCATAGAGTATATTTTTTAATGATTTCAAACATGTTGTGGCATTTATATCTTTCAAGACAAAAAAAAAGTTGCTTCAACTTAGATTAAATTATTAAAACAATTTACTTCATACTTTTGACTGGACATAAATGCTTGCAGACCACTCATTTTACATTTAAGTTGTGGTTTAATTGAATTGCATATTACACCACTCTCAGGTGACAGCAACTTGGTCTTATAATGTGCTATAGACTTTAAAAACATTGCTTAAAAATTTGAAAAACTCCTAAATTAATGACCCAGAATTATCATTTTCCATTTATAAATAATAACACAAGTTTACTGAGGGTTTTGGATATATTTAAGTAGATATTTTTTCGTACTTATATGCACTTTAAAGGCGATAATTTATTTGGAATCAATGAAAGATCTGATTGCTTGTTAAAACAGCAAAGCACTAAATCTACCCTCAGTAAATGCATATTTTACCGATAAATAACTACTTTCTTTAAAAAGATAATGAATTATTTATTTCCAAATAAACATTGTTTCATTTAGGACAAAATTAAAACTAAATCCCATAAATAGTATAAAGATATATAAAAAAAACAGTGCATTGCAATAATTGATGATTATATTTATTATCTCTATTTCAAAAATTTCATCTCTCATATATCTTCAAAAAAAGCTTTTATAGTTTAATGGGAAAATGATCCAAAGCTGAACATTCTAAGCAATTGACTAATGTGAAAATTTTATAATGAAAATTTATTATAAACGCACTTTATTGTACGTTCATGATTATTAACTAAATACAATGGTGCTTTAAATTTTTTCATTCTTTTCACATAAAAAGTAAATTTTTTGCCTGATGTTTCATCATGAAAGAAACGTCTTCTTATCAAAATATTTTGTTTAGGTTTGTTGAATTGTTTGCATTTAAGGAAGTTAAATACAATCATTAATAATACCAGTTACATAAAATTCAATGGAGGGATCTATTTTATCACAAAACACAGGAATATGTTTTAAAGATTTTAAATAAAAAATATTTCCAAGAATATTTTATATTTCTTGTGTTGTTGAATTTTGAATTCTCGACATTCATTTGGGTTGTCAAACGTGCCATTCTATTCAAAAATAGCTTGGAACATTTTCGACACATTCTTTCTATGAATAGAATAAAATTTTTGAAGTTTCTTATAGTCTTCCAGATAGTATTAAACAAGAAATATTTGAATATAATATTATATTTTAGTTACAATATAAATTAAAACTATACTTATATAACATGAGTAATAAAAACAGATTAATAATCCTGAAGCATAATAAGAACCGAAAAAATATATTAATTTAAAAAAGAAAGTACATAACCCCTGGCCATTAAACCAAAAAAATATTTCACATTTTACTTCACTTTCTGAAAAAGCAATAGCAACAACAACAAAAAAACCCAATAATAATAATAAAATAAAAATAGCTCTATTTTCCTTTATGGCATATAATTAATCTATATACAGTTTATAACATTAAAAAACCATTTATCAATATTATTAAAATTATATATATGCGCGCTTGCGCGTGTATGTATATGGTGTATAAGGGTGATAAAAAGCGGACAAACTTTGTGGAACTTAGTAAAACATACATTTTTGTATAGGGATCTATGGTCGTTAATGAGGCTTCGAGGAACGAACACACTTTCAAACAAATTTCTCGCTTCAACCAGCCACAATTGTCCAACTGATATCCGTCATATGACGAGTTATAAGTCCTTTGGCTGGCAACTCTGCTGCGCACTCTATTCTGCAACTGCTCGACTATCCATTGCGGCTGCATGCGTACGCGAAATGCCTGGCATCTTTGGAACTGTTCGCCAATCATTCATTCAACAATACCAAGCATTTATCACTGTTGGGGGTCGCAATTTTGTGCATTTATTGTAAATATTGAATCAAAGAAGGACTTTGCAATGATTATTTAAGTAAACGATGTTTTTCTTTATATATCTCATATTTTGTGTTCGGCCTTCAACTCGTCACTTCCAACCAAACATTCTTGTGCAAAAATTGTGTGCTTTAGTAAGCTACAGCACCTTTCAAAATTTGTTCCATGATCCTTGAATAACACAGTATATAATAAAAATAGAGATAGTGTGTTAGTCTATTTATACATTACAAGACTTATAAAGAATTCATAATAAAGAAATAATAATCAAAATATTAAAGAAAGAACTATATTAAGAATAGATTGCTTTATATATGAACAGGACACTGACATCAGCCTAACATCAGCATTGTTATGAATCATAACATCATTAACAAATAACGTCAGTATAGTCACGATTTGTGTAAATATAAGTTAAAATAAAACTTTTATCATCTCTACAAGCCCTAATGCACAAGTTTTACAAATTAATTTTAAAATATCAATACAATTTAAAATAATTTTTACGCAATTGTTTGACTCATACTGCGGTCGTGTTTTTTCTATAATTTTTGGGCAAATAGAACTTCTTAAAAACCTAACAATGTCAACCTATACTTAGTTTTCATATTTAGCTTATTTTTTAAAAACACAAATATAATATTTAAATAAATTTAACAAATGAGAATAATACTCCAGGGCTAAATTATGTTAAACAGTTTATTTCGCTTAAAATATTGGCAATTTCCATTCAATTTTCTATTCTATCTACTGAAAATGTTTAAACGAAACAAATGAAAACATGATTCCCCCACCATATTTTCATAATTTCTTTATGCAGTTAATACTTTATCCATTTTCTTTTTCGCTAATTATACAAGAGAGGAGATGAACGATCATTAATTACCAATTATTAACAAGAGCAACCATTTATTTTTTGGAGAAAAAAACAGCAATAAGCAGAAAAAGCTGCCACGTTTAGAATCTAAATAAAGCAGCGAATTTAAACAACGGAATTTTCTAGTGGCTTCTTTCTAGTGGAAAGTATAATAAAGGTATTAATAATGCATTAACCGAATTATAAAATGTTTACTATCATCAATAATCTCATTTAACGTTGTTAAATGAAACAGATACATATCAAGATTTTAATTAAACAAAATGAAAAATGAGTGATCAGATTATTCTTCAAAATAATTAATTATCCGACGACTTAGGACCAAGAGACGATTAATTTTCGCTTCTTAAATTTGAAATAGATTAACGGTAGAGTAGGAAAATAAGCGGAACTTTTATTTCTTTCTTTCCAAAAAGCAGATTTCTCATAAATTTTTAGCCCTTTCTCCAAGCTTGGATAAAAGAAGAGAGGATCTCAACTCAAAAATAAATCTTTTATTTTTTTGCAATTTATCAATTAGATTATAATCCAGGATAACTTTAAATACATTTTCGTATTTTTTTAAGCCACCAAATCCAAAGTATTTCGTTTTGAAGCTTTAATTGTGTGCTTATAAAAGGAAAAGGTAATTATTCATTCAATAAACTAGAATTATTAAAAATATTTCAGTAATCGTATGAGATTTTTCTCCAAAATCTTCTCAGCTTCATAAAAATCGTTTTGTTGTCGATGAATTTTTGATAATAAAATTATACATTCTTTTTAAATATTTAAATAACATTAATTATTTTTTGAAAAAAAATATTTAAAATTTTTTTATTTTTATTTTAGTAAAGCTATTCGGTTTTACAGAACATTTATAAAATTATAAATAAATTTCAATAAATTTAAATTTTTACAATTTAATGAATTTTTTCGGGATTGTTTAAAAAAATGGTGATGTGTATGTAAAGATTATAAAAATTCATAATATGACATTAGAATTTTCTATAAAAAATGTTAGCCTAAAATTGATTTTACAAATAACATTATTAGTGTGGCAAACGAATTTCGCTTTCCTTAGTATATGAATTTTAAGGCATAATAACAATGCAATTGTCTTTCAAGTATGGAATTTTTGCAATCGCTATTGTTGATTAACTATTCCATTTACAGCAAAACTTTACAACTTAAACTAAAAACTAAACAGAAATAACAACACTAAATTCAACTGATTCACTGTAAACAGGATCACAATAATAATCAAGTGCATGGCACTAAGGTAGAAATTCAACTACACTCATGTCCACAAATTAAGGATTATGAAGTTCAGGCAAAGAAAGAGACAGAAGCAAAAACAAATTTGACTTATTTGTAAAGTCTATTTATTAAACAAAAGGTAAAGAGCAAAAAATATGCTATATGTTTGACATAATTAATAAAAATTGCGATTTTTACTCCCTGAGCAAATTTCAAAAAAGAACCTATTTACAAAAAATAGTATAACATGGTTAGTATGATGGTTAATATGGAGTATGTCTCCCGGACGATGCAATA
The DNA here is from genome assembly GCA_021605095.1 of Caerostris extrusa. Classification (NCBI taxonomy): domain Eukaryota; kingdom Metazoa; phylum Arthropoda; class Arachnida; order Araneae; family Araneidae; genus Caerostris; species Caerostris extrusa. The sequence continues at coordinate 30,202 of BPLR01002609.1, read as the reverse complement.
CAGACCTTACAACGCCTAGGCATGCTGAGTATCAAATTATCAATCTGATCGTGGCGAATATCACACCACTCATCAAGCAATGCCCTCCGAAGTTCCGGTTGACAGGTGGGAGGGGTTGACGGACGAATGATCTAACGAATCATAGTACTAGTTAAATATATATTTTGTAAAATGTCAGCCAGTACTAAAAATTTTATTTTATGTGGAACAACCCAATATTATACTATCATCAAGTTAGTTATATTTTCTTCAATGCCATTTGCCATAAACTTCAATTTAGATTGAATATTTTTAGAATAATAAAAGTGGCATAGACAAACCAATATTAAATAGGGTTTAAAAATTTTCCGAATCAAATTATTAGATTTCAATGGAAGGGCAGAACGTGGAAAATTTTCTTTTTTTTGAGAATAAAAAAATAAAATAAAGTAACTAAATTGCATAAAATTAAATTAAATGAAACAAATCAATTTAAATCATAATTCAAATAAAATAAATTATCTTCATAAATTTTTGAATACTCGTGACCCAAGGAGAACCGAAGTTTAAATCCGCTGGAGGCATTGTAATAGTCGCTACTTTCAGAAACGAAGAGACTCGATGGCGATTGTGATAATATGTGTAAAAACGTTTCGCCTCTATAGTCAAGTGGCCTGGAGGGTGCTTTCCTGATTTTCTCCCAAAGTTTTGCCCAAGTGCTTGGCTGTTACCCCTAAAAGTCCTCCTATTAGGCACAGATCTTTTCTCAAAATTCGATGAGCTACTCGTGGTGTACATAAGTGAAACATGATGCTGATCAATGTTAAAATACAAAATAACGATAGTAATAATAATAGTAATATAATAAAAATATCTTTTCTCGATTTTCCACTTTATTATAAATTTGCAAACAAGCTTAAACGTTTTCTAGTTTATGAATAGAAATTTATGCTATGCTTTATCAAGTTCTAATTGGGAAAAGATAACGATCAAAAATTAGAAAACTAAATCAAAGTCATAAACATTCGCTACATTAAACAATTCACTCCAATTGAACCATTCATATATTTACAGAATACGGAAAATCCCGTCTGTAAGAAATTTGCTCTACTATCGATCTAAAATTTCATTATACAAAAACAACTACAATGAAATAATAATTTTGAAATGTAAAAATTAATAAGAACTAAACATTACATTAATAATAAAAGCATATTAAACTATATTAAAAGTTATGATAAACACTGACCAACAACCATCCATCAGTTTGTGTGACTTTTCAATATTTCGTTACATTTTTCACGGAGTTGTTCTCCGGGAACGATATTTCACGTCCCAAAAACTAAAGTGGGTTTATTGCCAAATGAACTATAAAAGCATTTTTCGCATCATTGCTAAAATGTAAGGGAACATATTTAAATGCTCAATTATATTTTAAAAAGATTTATTAGTAAGGAAAATATCGAACCAAACAAAATCTGACTTCACGACGCTAAGGCAATCCGCTGAATAAACAAAGCAAACGATAAAGAACCATTGTGCATACAAAATGCAGCCATCGAATGAATATTTCCATTCGTTCTTTTCGACGTTCCCCTTCCAAACACTCAACTGTTCTCTCTAAATTCTCAACCTAACTCAATGAACCGGTAGGATACAGTTGAAAAATGGAAATCGAGCTCTCCATTTTTTCCAGCAGCAGTTAAACATATCCCATTCCCTATTCACAATTTGCCTGTCACGGACTTGACGCGTTTTCCCCACCTCTCACATAATAGGGAAAAATCCCTCTCTTAAAACAACGTCTTCGCATAGCTTACCACATTTAACATGCTGTCTATGACCCCAGAATGGCAGCGCTTTGCGACTCTTTGTTACGTTTTTATGTATAAATATTTCTATTGGGTGCTGTGGGGGTAGATATATGCAAACGAGGGTGCAAAGACCCCTCGCTTCCTAATGTGCCCCCTTTTACTCCCCTTCTACGAATTGGTATGCTTATAGATATATACACGAATATATATAGCGTATGAATTTTAAAATTGAGATTTTTTGTTCTATACCCTGTGTGGTGATGGGGGTTTGAGTGTGGAGGGGTATAAAGATTTAGGAGAAACGCCAGTAAAGAAAACGCACGCTATGTATCGGGGTAGGGGGAAAAAGAAAGTTTAATAGAAGAAATCTGGAAACTTCCGTCGCAATTTCCCCGGAACTTAAAGTATTTCCTCACGCGTAGAAGACATTTTTTTCTCTTCCCTCTTGCCCCACAGTCGTTTAGGAGCGCTAATATATTCATAAAAGAAAACATTTACTGGTCACGTCTTTACGACGAAATTCATGGCATTTAATAGTAACAGTTACGACAATACAGTGTGGCAGTTTTATTACCCCAGCTATTCTTAGCTTTGACTTATGACTTTATCCAAGAAAGAAAAATTCCAGAATACCCTTTAATATTCAATTTTCGTTTGCTTCAACACGGAGTATAATAGTTTCTTTTCAAGTAATTGCACCTCCTTTTCTTAGGTTGCAAAAGCTGTCTTACTCAATCGGTAAATGATGCTGGGGTAATTACCTGACACAAGGCGATTGCTGTTGGACGATAAACTTACTCCAACACTAGTTATCATCCCACATAAAAAATAAAATTAACTAATCGCTGCCATGTTTCTTTGCATCTAATGATGTTTGGTACCCTTTTTTTTTTTGGTCATAGCTTTAATATACATTATCTAAATGGAAATTAAAAGCTGATGAACTGAAAAATGCTTGCACCAACAATTATTTATGAATTTACTATAATTAGTTTGTGATTAAATATTTTGAATTTATACTTTAAATATTATCTCCTATTAGCTATCTTTATTATACATATAATATCGTTTCCTGATTTTATTACACACGTATTAATTCATAGAAATGTTTTTTATAAATTGAAATTTCATAACATAACATAAAATTCATATCACATGAATACCAACTATGTTTGAACAAAATGCACATACTCTTCTTCTAATTTTTTACAAAAATTTGGATTTTCTTTTTTAGTTAGAGCAAAAATAATATATACCAATGAATTTAATAAATAACGTATAGACACAACAAATGAAAAATTACTCACCTCATACAATTGCAATTTAAATTATCTACAATGCATATTTCTAGAAAAGGCTTCATTTAAGCTATGATTTTTTTTTATGTATCATGCTATTTTTATGATAAATCTAAAATACAAAAAGATATTAAACTCATGTAAATATCATAGAAAACTTTTCATATAAAACAAGATTTATATTGCAGCATAAAAATAAGTCTTTTTTCATGTTTCATTTTCCTGTCTCGTTTCTTATTTGATCTCTTTTTAAGATTTTATGTTCTCCGATTATGCAAAAATTATAATAATAATAATAAATAAATAAAAATGTTTAGGTTACAGAAATTCTTTTCATATGCAGATGTATTGAATTAATAAAATATAAGTATGTAAAAACTATTGAAGCAACGTATTACTTCATTAGCTTTTAAATTAATATTTAACTGTATTTCATATTTAAAATAACTAATGTAACTTTACTGTCATAACCAAAAGAAATACCATATATTAACAAAAGTAACTAAATTTAGCACATTTTAAGAATTGTGCTTTTATTAAAATTATGTTATTAAATTATATAAGAAAAAATAAAAATGAGTTGAATATTTTTATTCATGCAAGTTTCAAATAATGAAAAATTCACAAAAGTGCCAGATCAAAATTATAAAAAAAAAATAGTGTTCTTATTTATATTTATATTTTTGTTAAGTATTTTATTCAAAATTGATGATAAATAAAATTGAATAATGTAAAATATATTCAATTAATGTTTATTTCAGGATTTTTATATGTTATATTATGTTATGTTATATGTTATATTATGTTATGTTATATGTTATATTATGTTATGTTATATTTATATTTTATATTAATAAGACGTTTGACGTATAATTATATTATATATTATATATATTTAAGATGTATAATTTTTAATTATCAATGTATATATATATATTATTGTATATATATATTGATAATTAATAATTATACGTCTTAATATAATTATAATTTATTTCTATTTATACGAATAATTAAACACTGAAATAAAAATTGCGTGCGAAAGAAAAACATTCACTTTGAGATTAATTCAGGGATTAAATTTTCGTTTGTTTTGTAAAAAAATCCATCGTTATTCTTACATTACAAATTATTAATTTAGTTCACTAATACAAATAACAATTGTAAAATTATTTGTTACACAATTTTGTTGTTATTTGTAGTCGTTTTTTTCACAAATAAGGAAATAAGAAATTATAGTGTAGGAAATAAGGTAAATCATGAAATTATAATTATTGTGAAGATAATTATTTGTGAGATTTTGATGTCTTTATTATATTTAAAACTACTATTTTCTTGCTAATTACGTAGAATGTACCTTATTTGTATTTCATTTTCAAGTAATTAGATAATAATTATTAAATAAATAATTACTAGGAAAAGAAGAATTATAACTTTTTGATTAGAAGAAAGGAAAAATCCTCCTTTTTTAAAACAAATAAACTTATTTTAATGATAGTTATTTTTTACGTTTAAAAATATAAATAAAATAATTAACTGAAAATATTCGATCCCCCAGGAATACAGTCTACGGTCTATTTCAAAAAGTCTCTTATATTTGTCAGCTCAAATTTCTTTATTAATAGCTTCTTAAGTTGTATTAAAAATATTTATGCAGCTCACTTTAAATAATTAGTTTTAATTCAAAACTTTTGAAGATGATGCGACTGAATCTATATTATTATTTTTATAAATAATTCTCTTTTTTGGAATTAATTAGTTTTCACGTTTTATCAAACATAATGGAAATTTATTTCATACACAAAAATGCTATTATTAGCATCGCGTCTGAAATTTAATTAATTTTAATAATAATTTTGATTCAACGATTTTCTACTCATAATTATCTAAAAGACCTTGCAAATTTTCAAATCAATTTATAAAAATGGGTGTTTAGAATAAAATTATATTTAGATCACATAGAAACAAGAATTATCCTTTTACAAATACTTTCAATTTTACTGTTGAGTGAAATGAAAAGGTATTGCTTAAATAAATTGTCTTTCAAGGCAAAATGTAACCTAGCATAACTTATTGATTAAATCAGAAATTGCTTTTGTAACATTTTTTCTGTTGAAGAACCATTATAAAGCTGTTACTTTTCATTTAATAATATATGAATTTAATTTTTTTAAATGTCATTTTTCTTCCAAGGTTGCTGTTTAAAAAGATAAAAAATCAACATATCATATCAAATCTGTTTTAAATTCACTTATTTTTATATAATTATCTATGAAAAATTAATCCAATTTAACCGACATTCTTTGTATATTTATTGGCTGAAACATTTCTTTAAAATAAGATTTCCCCATGCAAGGAATTTTAACCGAGTCCCTCAGTACTCCATTCGTTTCATTCCTTATTTAAAGTTTTTGGATGTCTCTATTCTGATTACTTTGGAGTCTTCGTTGGAATGAAATTGAACACAACTGATCTTATTTCAATAAATGAAAAAAGCTGGATAAATATACCACATCGTATTTTTAACGAAAAGACTTTTATTTTCAGTGACACTTTCTGGAGACTGATTAAATAGGCCATAAACTGTGAAGTACATCAGGGACTTATCGAAGCAGCTCTTAAGAAAATGAAAACAACGATATGGGCAGAAAGGGAAAGAAACAGGTTTTTTTTTTTCGAGATTAAAGTTTAGATGTTTTAGTTCGTTTATAACTGAAAGGAAACTGATTAAAAAAGGAAAATCAATTCTATAAGTAATCTACTCAAAATAAGTGATTTGTTTTTACATTGATCACTTCATGTCATTGATCCGTGGTACTGATGGAAAACATAGTGGATATGTTATCCAGCGTGTGCCAGATATCAGTTATACCTTGCCATTAAGAAATTACAGTTTTTTGGGCAACTATTTACGATAATTGAACTACTAAATACTACATTTTTTCGCTTATAAAGAAACTAAGAAAACACTTACACAGACCGTCTCATGCTATTGAAGCTATTTTTGAAATAATGCAAGATTATTAATTCCATTTATTTTATGAAGTAGTGGGATTCAAACTTTTCTAAAATTTCTTCTAAAGCTGCTCAAGTTTCAGCTATAGGCAATATAATAATAAATCACTAAAAGAAAAGATAAGATCTTAAATTTTCAAAGTGACCTTTGTTAAATTTTAATTAAATTTAAAGTTAGATTTCAATCAATAGTACTTGTAGCTATCTAAACATTTAGATAAAAACATTTCAGTATGCAAACATTTAATTATGATATACTAAATACTATTAATTGCATTGGTTTTCAGTCTTTGTATCATTATTACATTTAAAGGTTACTTATTTTGTAATACTATAAAACACAAATTGACGCAAAATGGACTTATTTAAGAAATCAGTGCACTAAATGGAATAAAACAATTTGCTGGTATCAGATTTTTTATATGAATAAGGTTCGTGTCAATCATTAACGTTAACCATTGACTAACTTAAATAAACCACCGGAATTAAATTTACAATATTATTCATACATCTCTCGTATTATTTTTCTTAGGAATTCCTCATAAATTTATATTTAATACAAAGTAAAGATTGAAAGAAGAATTTAATCAAGGATGGAAACCTGTTCTCTTTTATTTATTACCTCTGAAGAGAATGATCTTCTTTTCATCTTAAGAACAGGATCTAATGAAAAGCTGTTTAGCGGCTTTCTAATGAGAACTCTGTGGAAGTTACTTGCCGTTTTACTGGACTTACTAAATAAAAATAAAAAATAAAAAAATACCTAAATTCCGTTTGATTTTCCATAGATTTCTTATAAAATATTTTCGACTATTGGTTAGGACGTCTTCCAATAAAACAAATAATCCAAAATTAGAAAAATTCTAAAACCTTTGAAATCATTATTGAATTCAACAACTAAAAGACCAAAAAAATTGTTGAGCGTTTTGAACTAAACAGTATTTTTAATAGTAAATCAAAAAAAAATTATTAAAATAAATATGTTAGCACTAATATTAAATAATGTTACAGTAATAAAGATGTATATGTAGTATATCAGATCTGCACTTTGTATGCCTGATTTTAATGTAAAAAATATAATTTACTTAACCGTTAGTATTAATAAATTAAAAGCTACTATAAATTTATGTTATTGTCTATACGTTATATACATTGTATAACTATCAAATCAACTAATAGAATGTTTAAATTAGAGTAAACGCTGTTAGAAGAAAACTATTCGAGAACGACAGTCACTGTGTTCATTTATTAACTCTGTAGAGAATACCTTATCCTATTAGTCGTAACCAGGTTGCGAAGATCTAATGAGATAATGAAAGACCATTTAGCCGATTTCTAATGAGTACGCCGTGGATGCTGGTTAGCGTTTTTGGAACTAAGCGAACAAAAACAATATCAACGAAACAATAGGTCTCGATTTGATTTTTCATCCGTGTCTACTGGAGTTCCTTTTTTTCCTTCTTTTCCTGTTTCTGACCGTCAAAAAGCTTTTATCGCAATTAATGAGCATATTCGGACCGCAGGGTAATTTGAAGGTACAATTTTCGCTGATTTTAGTCGGGATACCGTTCGACTCTTTTCATCAATAAAATGGACCGTCCTTCATTTTCGAAACGTTTTGTGAACTAAATTTAGACTACCTTTTACCCTCTAGACCACAGCTGATCGCCCCTATCGTTATTTCAATAACGCAATCCACGTTCCAGGTACACGAGGTTTCTTTGTTGAACTTCAGGGACATCCACAAAAAAGTACAATCATAAATTATATCATTTAATTTTTTTTAATTCATCTATTTGTACTGTAATTAAAAGGCTTTCAATTATTGCTATGTAACTATTACTTCTTAATTCAAGAAAAAAATAGCCTAATTTAAAAATTAAAAAAATATATATATAATTATTATCAAAATTTATCCAAAATTTCCGAATAAATAAATTTGATTATAATGAAAATAAATACTGCTTTATTAATATAAAGTAATTTGACAGTTATAAAGCAATATACAATTGACATATTTTTATTATGAAATTTAATTAGTATAGCTATTAACATTTAAACGTTAACCAATCGTATTGAAGTATTTTTATTATCTATACTCTATTTACATTACATGTGACTATCCACAAAAGCCAGAATAGTAAATAGTATCGTTTAAACTTTTTAAAGGCCATGCATACAATTTTCAATAAATGATTATTTAATAATGTCCAATTATGTACTTTAAGTTAAAAAAAATTAGCAGAGCTTGAAAAAATAATAAATATATATTTAACAGATACAGATTCTCCAATAGACTAAATTTGATTGGAGTAAAATAAATGTATTGATACGAATATAAAATATTTTGATAATGATAAAATAATATACCAGTAACGGATTTTAAGTATGAAATATAATTGCTATCACGAAAACAGTATCCAACCATATTAAAGTATTAATAGTTATACGTAAGTTCCTGGAATTCAAAATAATAAAACAATATTTCTAAGACTACATACTATCCAGAAGAACCTACACCCACAAATCGTATTAAACTTTTTAAAATTCAGTCACGCACATGATAGCTAAGAAAAGTTTATTTAATGTTTTCAATTAGAATTTTTAGATTTAAAAAGAAAATAGCAGAATTTGAGGCAATTCAAAAAATGAATTATTGTAATCTAACAGATAATAAAATGAAAAGATATAGTTTAAATTATTCTGCTTTAATTCAATCATTCTTTTGCAAATAGTTATTTATTTAAAGATACGTACTTATAGGTTAAAGAGAAAATAGCTTGATTTGCAACAATTTCAAAATGAATTAATGGAACTCGATAGTTTCAAAATTCACGGTTGCATTTCAAATCATTCCGCTTTTACATTTCAAATATTCATTTACACTTTGCACGAACAATCATTAATAATGAGTTGAAGTATTTATAACTAATTTGGGATTTTGTTTTGGATTCGAATTTGATTTACCACAGTTAAAATGGGTAAATGTTGAATATATAATTTTAGCCATTCAACAGAGCAGTTTCTTATTTATGTGGCTTGTATTTTTACATAAGCCTTTGTGTCCATCATTTATTAAAATTTGTTAATGATGATGTAACGTAATATAAATGTGGTACAGCATATATTTATTTCTCCAAAAATGATAAAAGCTATACTTAATTATTTGATATCGCAGTGATAAATATTATGTTACTATTATTTTTAAAAAAATATTTTTTAATTATAGTAGCTAATAATAAAATAATGACTTGATTTATTTATTATACGACGCATATAATATTGTATATAAAATATAGTTGTATAATAATGTTGTATATAAAAATAGTAATATTTTAATATGCCATTTCATTGACTCTCTATTTTCATAAGTATTGGCTATTTATCAAATAATTTACGGGAAATAAAATGCAACAATAAGTAGTTGATTTGATTCAAAATATGTTAATTTTATCAGTAGTAAAAATATTTCTAATAAATCACAATAAAAATTTAATTTCAGATAATGGCAATATCAATTGCAGTTCTTGAAAATATTTACGTATAGGTAATAAAAATTACTTTAATATGGTTGGTTAATGTTTTCATGATAATGGTTACATAATTTTCAAAGGAATTTTGACTTAAATGTCTGTTTATTATAGATTTTTTACTGATTGACTGAATAATGTAGGATTAATAGGTTTTTTTTTTTTTTGGGGGGTAAGGAGGGGGAATAGGAATTACATAATAAAAGCCTTATTCATTTCGAATAATTTTTTAAAAATATATTATTTTTTAACATTTCAAGTAAATTAAAATCTAGATCAAAGATGTGCATATTTGAGAAGGCCCCTGAATCTCACAAAACACTATTCAAAATTATGTATCACAAATTTATATTTTCTTTCATTATATGTAATAAAAAAAGTAAATAAGGGAATTTGATGCTTGATATTCAAATCATTTAATAAAATTAGAATTAGCTTCGCTTTTATGTAGTAAGCAAGGGCAGAAATGAAACGATTCCATATTGTCGAGTTTTTGTATTCATGTTTAGAAAAGTTTGTTCAGAAATATATGTCAATCCAAATAAGCTTTTCGTAGTTTAATGTAATATCAGTGACATCTACCTTGTTCAGCCCACTTTAAAATGCAACAGATTTTTGGCAATAAATATTGAAAAAAAGTTACATTAATAGGGATCCTGCATGGAATATGGAAAATATTGAATAAATTATCATTTTTTAATGTTTAAATGTTCACTCTTCATTTAAATAAATTGGAATCATATTCTCTGCTAATCTTCCATCAAAATCTGAAAATCTTTTGAAATTAATAAACAAATAAATAATCAATTATATTTTTAAACTAAACTATCATATTATAAGAAGGAGTCCCGCTATTTATGGATTCCTGATCTAGATTATAGCAATAACAATATCTAGATTATAACAATAACAAAAACTATATTATAACAAAACAATTCCTGGATAAAAGTGCAAGTATTAGATTACTACATTGGCAAGATCTCAAGTCCGAATAATTTGTCTGCCGATGTGAAGTAATGCAGTGGTTTAAAAATTTCGAGATATTATTGATCGACCTTGATAAAAAATAGCGATACAATAAAAAAGACCACAGAAATGACTTATCGGGATATTCCGAAGTGACCTTGACTGTAATCTACTAATTGCGGGTGCTGGTAGGGTTTTTTCCCCATGTTCATAAAGAAGGAGGTTGAGTTCCACATAAGTACGAATGAGCGTGTCAAGTGTTCACTATTTCGGGTGTCTCGATATATCTTTCGAGTTCTTATTATCTCGATTCTTCCTTCTTCAGTTGCAATATATACCGCTTAAGGGTGGCGTGACATAAATACTTCCAAAGTTTCTTTCGAGTCTGAGTATTACAAAAATAATTTCAGTCCTAGCTTTTTCTGTCCTGCGGTACAATAGGAGATTTTATGAGTAGCTCACGAATGTAGAGCATAATCTGAGATTTTGCCGTGTGTGCTTCATTTTCGGCGGCGATTTCTTTCTTATTTTGCTTTCATTCCGCTCTTAATAGTTTTTGCCTGCCCTATCTCTGGAAAGAGAGAAAGCTAAAAAGGTTAAAGGAATAAAAATAAAGAAGCCAAAGTTTGCGAAGCTGTTTTTTTTTCAATGTTCCTGTTGCTTTAATGGGTTTCTTCTCACATCACCAGAGAAAGGGTGTGTATTTTGTTTACTCCAGTAACAAATGCTAAAGTTATGTTTATTAAATGTATAATGTTTAGGCATAAATGAGTTCAGAGAGTTGCAAAAGGAAATATTTCATTGACTTGCGAAACTTATCTTGACTTACGAAACACACTAAATATGAATTGTTCGAGATAAGAAATATTTCATGATATACTCCGGCCTCGAATTATGAATAGGGTTTGAATAAATGTATATAAATTTTTAGAATATGCAATCACTAAAATATATCAGCCTTTTTATTGCACGTATGGGCCAACTGCAATTGCATTTGCCATTTATAGTTTGCTTATTTCTTTATATTTATGAAATGATAAGGAATATTGAATGATACTGTCAAATAACCCCAAATGATCTGTTTTTTAAAAACATTTTTTGCTTGTATTTATTAAGAAAGTGGTAAAAATTATTTTCTTATATTTGTGAATTTTATCATAAGGTTTTGTTATGGTTTCATGCTTATTTTCTAAATCATCTACAAAACAAATTCTTTTTATGCATTAGCCAAATATATTTTCATCAACAAACAGATAAAAAGGGAAGAACAATAAATATAAGAATAGAGATATATATCGGAACGAAGTAAGGGTATCGCAAAATCTTCGAAGTAAAGAATTGGCATTAATCTACGATAGAAACAATTAGAAAGGTATCGTAAAACTTCATGAGTAGGAATTTATTATACAGAAATATAAAATTCAAATTTAAAGTGCAATTGTTAAATTTTGAAAAGTTTATAACTAGTTAGCAAAGTTATGTTGGAATATAAGCGAAACCAAATACCAAGATATCAGCATTGTTAAGAAAAACTTTTAAAGAAGGCCAGACCAAACTATATTTGGAAAGAATGAGATCATTAAAAGAGAATAGACAGAGTATTCGTCAACTGTTTGCACAAAACAGTTATGATAGTATCTATCAGAATGAACAATATTTTCAGTAAAAAATAAAGTCGCATTCCACTCAGTAAAGTGTCAGTAAAGCGTTAAGTTCAATGAAGTTAACAGTTGAACTTTCAACAGAAAAGATGAAGATAAAAATTAAAAGAATTAATGTAATCTGCCCGCCTAATTTGCAGCGATCCATAGGTATCTCGTTCACAAATGATTTCACTTGCTATGATAATAATTTGAAACATAGAGTATGTGATGCCTTTAATAACAATGTTTGCTTCAGTCGACTTTCTGTTGATGACTTGTGAGTCAATCAGTTGTAACTGCAGCGCTGTGCACTGTTCCTTTACCATGGAAATTTGCTAACGTCAAATTTGGAGATGCGCTACTTATATTCAAAATAAAAAATGGCGCCGAATGTGACGACTCGTAAGTGTTGGGTATGCTTCAAAGTTATTTTTTTTCTGACTGTCTTAGTGAATGTGAATCTGATTGTATTGTAAATATTGTTTATTTTGATGAACCTATCACTCCTCCTATTTTCTCCATACATTTAAAGAACACACTGTATATTTATTTCAGAATAAAATATATCCTTTAAAATTAAAAAAATATTTTCTGCAATATCTAAACTATATTATAAGAATACAATACAATAAATCATATATTTAGAGAATTCTCAATTTATTATCTTCATTTTCTTTCTTCAGTAAAGAGTGTTATTTAATTGACTAGAGTTCACAACTTACTTTGCAATTACTGCCTTAAAAAGAACCAAATATGTTGCATTATGCAGAATATATATCTGTTGTCGTATTATCTATGTAGAGAAAAACAAGTGCCAAGAAGTTACTTCAAACAGCCTTCTTAGGGGTCATCCCTTGCTTTCCTTCCAATGGGTGTATTCCTGTGCAGCACTCTGAGAAACATTCAATCTACAATATTTCTGATGGCCGCTGATTTCATTGATGGTCATTGCACTTGCAGCGAAGTGTTCATCATTTGTAAACAAAAGATTTTAATTTTAAAGTTTCAACTGAATAAAAATGTGTGTTCTTTTTCCCAGTTTTCCGAATATTTCAAAATAAAATAATTTAGTGAAAGTCTTTTAGAAAAGTTGAAGTGAAATTTCGAAAAGCTTTTTATTCTCAACAAATAAATTATATGAAGCTTATTAATATCTTTCTTAACTAATTTGATATGATTTACAGAGAAAAAAAAAGTCTTTAAAAGGACTTATTTGTGCACAATTTCAAGTGCAAAAGTCCCATTTACGATTTTTAAAGATCAATGGTTTTCTAGACTTTTTCGACACATTTTGATAGATGAAGTTCTTCGATTTATTTCCTTCACAATTTTATTTTCATAAAGGCTGGAAAATATAGCGAGGTTCGTGATCTTATCCTGCCCAGTCTTACCTTCCTATTAATCATATTTATGCCTGTATATCAGGCCACTGTCAGGAAGGAGCTCGAAATTGAACAAGCTGACCATTTTCCTCAATAAAGAAGTCCGAATATAAACTATTTACCATGCAAATATTTTGGTTTGTCTTACCATATAATTTATATATAAATATGCAAGTTCTTGATTTGTCTGTTTAATCAAACATGTCTTTGTGCTGTAACAAAATATATTCGTAATTGAAGAATTTTGATATTTGTAAAATGATATTAATTTGAGGTGCCTTCATGTATTCTTGATACAAAAACCCATTTATCAACTTTGAGATTAGCCTTCTAAAGGTAATACATAAAATTTTGTTAGAATATTGTTTTTTTTTTTTTTGGCATGTTTAATATAATGGGCATACCATAGCAATAATAAATTCAATTGATATAGATATGCTTTTATGCTTCATATAAAAAATGCTCTGCTTACTAAAATTTGGAAGTGTTCTGATTGTTTTTTTCACCTTGGGAATAAAATTCTTTAAGAAATATAAAAATATGGAGGACAGAAAGAAAATATTTATTAGATCTATTATAGGTATTTCAGAAACTTTATATGTAATGTTGGGGCTTATACTTTGTTACATGGCATTTCTTTTGAATTCTCCTTCTTTCTGATCTTGAAATGCAATGTTGAGTATATATTTTAGAATCTTTATATGCAGTGTTAGGGCTTATACTTTTATTACATGGTATTTCTTTGAATTCTCCTTCTGTCTTTGCACAAAGAGATATTTTAGAAACTTTATATGTATTGTTGATGATTATTTTTTGATACCTAGTATTTCTTTGAATTCTCCTAATTTCTGTCTTTGAAATGCAATGTTGAATATATATTTTTTGAATCTTTATATGTTACGTTGATGCTTATTCATAATTGTAAGATATTTTTTTAATTTTTTTTTCACTTTCTGTATTTGAAATGGAATGCTAAATACATTAAAGTTTCCCTTTTAATATCCCAAAAGTACATATTCCTTACATATTCACACTCTCATTTTTCTTTAATTTATTTATTCGCAGAAATATAAAAGTTATTTTCTTGCTGACAAATAATTGCATTTTTTGTAATTTTTTTTTTTTTAGAATTTTTGTATTGTTATCTATTTTCTATATCATGAGTTGATATTTTATTTATGACTTGTATGTGTTGATAGCCTATGTATGTAGTCTTTCGTTGTTACATGTTACAAACACTCGATTTATATTGAGAAACTTTTCCATTAAAAGCAATTTTCGTTTAAATAATCTTTTGCCGTCAAATTATCTTTGAATACTAGTTTCCATTATATCGCCTCTGGCGGTAGTTATTCAGATCTGAGCCACAATGTTTTGAATCAAAAGTGCTTAGCTAAAAAAATAGCTGACACATACTTTAAAAAAGGTTAATGCAGTGTTTGCTCAATTATATATTTTAATTTAATCTGAGACGGAGAAAACATTTGAAGTCTTACAAAATTCATTAAAAAAGGAAAACTTTAATGCGATGATTTTAGAAGTAATTAAAATACTTAATTATGATGGTATAGTCAACTGTAATTCATTGCAAGCAATTATACCACGAATTAATACACCACATTAACTATTCTATACGGAACGAAGTGTTCCATCACCAATTAGTTTTAATTATTAAGTAGTCTAATTATAAATAATTAATTTTTATAATATTATTTGGAAAAGCAGGCTTTATTTATGCATGGAATACATTAGACCATTAAAAAGAAAACTTATTAAGTACTTGAATTACACGCCAACTAATTGATTCCACATAGTTTCATTTATTCTGCTTGTGTGTCATTGAGCAACTTATTCTCCAAGGAGATTTGATATGCTTGAGGCAGAAGTAAAAATGAATTTCATTAAGAATAAGTTCAATTTTCAAAACGTTAGATAAAATATTGCAGGGAAATACTTCTGGTGTATTTAAGTTCGCTATTTAGATTGAGGGTATTTTTGCATTCCATTAGTAAGTTAGTCAACAATTTTCCCAAAAGAAATATATTTGTTGTAAAAAGAGCTACTTGCATTTTTGTGCTGAATTAGAAAAAAAGTTTGATTAAATCCCACTTAACCCATGATAGTAATATCGCCAGAAATGGTAAAGCTAACACAAAATCAGAATTTTTTTATCGTATTTTATTTCATACTTAAACAAAAGTTGAGTAACTTTAACAAATTACATTTAGTTATAAGTTAATTGATTCAAACTTGCACAGCAAATATTAATATAAAGTTTTTTGTCATGAAAGATCAAGCAGTTCAAAATTTAATGACACTGCAAAATAAATACATCAATTTAATTGAAAAATGTATTTCATGAAAAATACATAAATGTCTTGTAGAATATTAAAATATACATGCAGTGTCAAGTGTAATAAAATATAACATAGTAAAAATGTATTCACATATCGTAATTTTAGAGTATTAAAATTGATATCATTACCTTATATATATATATATATATGTGTGTGTGTGTGTGTGTGTGTGTGTGTTTGAAGATTCACATATATTTTCTCTTCTTGGTATTATATCTTTTTTTTCAAAACGTATGTTTAATGAGTATTTCTGTGAATTTATGTTACAAACTGAAAATAAGAATGAAATAAAAATTAAATATTCATGTAAATTTTCTCATCAGTCTTAATTGACGTACTTTGCTATTATAAATTTAAATTACAACTACCGCATGATAAAACATTGAATAATTGAAGAGTTTTCTTTTAAGGAAATACCATTTCTAGCTTTCCTGTTAATCCTGAAAAATCAATTAAAGACATGTATTTCTAAACTTTTAGAAATTGCCCTATAAAAATTTAGTTTTCACATACATTTTTCTCTTCATTGAAATTATTTCATTTTCTTCTTTTTTTTCTTTTTTTTCAAAAAAAGATATTTCAAAAAATTAAATATTGTCAACATATCACACGACTTTGAGTGTCAATGTTTTATTATAACAATTACCAAAATTGAAATGTATGTTTAAAAATAGTACAAATTTTTCTATTTCATAAAACGTAAATTGCAAATATACAGCAAAAAATAAAAATAAAAATTAAATCAGTCTATTGGTTATACAATAACTAAATGTATGCATTTGAAGGTACTGCACTTACATAATTTTTTTTCTCTGCCATTGAAGCCCTTCAAACCCCGCAACTATACCCATTTTCAGTGGTAAACATGATGAATTGCTGCTAGATGACTAGATGGGATTCCAATGGTCATCTGTTTGAGCTAGTGAAAAACATAAAAAATTATTTTTAAAGTATAAAAATAAATTTATTTGTAAAAATATTAACTAAATTTATATAATTTATAAGTTAATATAATTTTTATGTATTTAAATATCAAAAAATATTTAAAATTCTGTTTTTCAATAAATATAGGGTTTTTAATGTTTTTAAAGAAATAGTTCATTTAAAAAAAATTTGACTAACGGGATTATGCAAACTTTAAAATGGATTTTATTGTTCTCCTTTTTGGTCCTAAATAACATTTTTTTGCAACATATGTGTAAAATATCTAGCATAAGATTAGCATATCATGTCAATATTTGTTATGTATAGACTACCATAAAAATTTCAAGTGCAAATTAATTTTCATACATGTAGTACTTCAAAAATATACTATAAAATGAGAGATTTAAGAGTTTTTTTATTGTGAGAACATCGTGATTGTCGAACCAAACTTTTGGAAAAGAATATTCGTAATAATATATATCTACATATAATGTTATCATCGTAAGCCTCTTTTTACTTTTTGAGATAATAAAATATGAGATACATATTTAAAGCTTTTCAAAAATAACTTTTGTTATTATTATTCATTTTAATTATTTTGATTCCGTTAATAACTATTTACAGCCACTTATTTTCGATCTGTAAGTAAAGTATGTTAATATTGAGATGACCCCTTCAATCAAGAAATGCCGCTCACGTCCCCATGCTAGAACTCTACCCCCCATTTCACTCAGTTTCAGTCACTGATAGCCGCAGAAATCACATACTAGTTCCCAGTCAAATGATAATTTCGTATAATGGAAATTCATTATTGATATTATAACTGCGCTTCTTTTAGGCCACGTGATTCCCACAGATAGACTGGGGGATCGATTTCAATGCTTCCGAAACACAAAGCGAAGGAAAACACAAAGAAATCAGAATGCCAATTCATTGAGGAACGAATGCGATCACAGGACACTTTATTAACGATACAGAATTGCAGCTGCTGATTAAAGCACGGCACACAGCTGCATGAGGAGTGCCAAAGCAATTTATCAAATTGAATATTATGTGCAAAATACTAAGGTAGATTGTTTGTATCTAACACAGTTCAGAAAATGGACGAAAAATTGAAAATTACAGGCATTTGGAAGATATTAATAATTTATTCCGCGCACACACCATAACGACATCCAATTTTCACTGAATTCTTTGAGTAGAAAACAGTTTTAAAAGATTATTGTTGTTACAAACCAAATAAAGTGGAATACTGTGTTATTTAATATAAATATGATACTTACTGTCATTATTTTGTTAGATATATCGATGCACCAAGTAATCTGAAAGTGTTTTATGCTGAATGAGTTATGAATTTGCTGAAGATCAAAGGTTTTTTAACTTTTCATAAAAGGAAGTTTTTTAGAAACGTTAGTAAATTTGTATTTTAGTAGTAATTTAATGTGAAAGACTTTATTTTTGTTTCGCATTCGAAAGCATTTATATTATTTGTGCTTTGGTGAAGAAATCCCTAGTCTTTTCGGCAACATTATAATGGCCAACTTTGTTCCCCATGATGGTGTGGAAGGAAAATGGATTTCCAGAGGGATTTTGAAGTGTAATTATTTATAGGTGTGTGGTATT
Organism: Caerostris extrusa; assembly: GCA_021605095.1. Classification (NCBI taxonomy): domain Eukaryota; kingdom Metazoa; phylum Arthropoda; class Arachnida; order Araneae; family Araneidae; genus Caerostris; species Caerostris extrusa. The sequence continues at coordinate 11,671 of BPLR01002609.1, read as the reverse complement.
GAAGAAAATCCAAAAAGACTTGAACCACATATTAAGACGGTTTATTTGAATCACTATGTGCCATTTGCCACATAGCCTAGTTATTTTCAAAATTGTAACATTTTGCCACTAAAAAGAATAAAATCCATGAAACTGTATTGCTACATAACGTTCAGGAGCACTGGTCCAAGAGTTGGGTATAGAAAAGTTTATATAAATCTGAAATATATAATCAATATCTAGAATAGATAACGTCTGGGATGGAAGAAAAGATTAAATGTGATAAGAATAAACTATATTGATACCGTTAGATTTATTATTATTATTATAACATTGCGTTACATATGATATACGTGGTTAAGAAAATTACATAAGATTTTATCTTAACTCTTTGTACAAATAAAACAAGTGTTTATTTAAATGCATCTTTTAATAAACTATTAAAAATTGAATGCAATTTTGAAAATATTATATACTTCCATCTTATAACATACGAAGTTTGTGTTTGGTTTGCCGCTCTACGGTCATTCTGGGAACACTTTAGGCTAATTAGACCGGGACCCACAATTTAACGTGGATTCCCAACCATCAATAAACATCCATGCCACGGCCAGGATATGAACCTGAAGCTTACAGTACCAACGGCCAAAGCGTTAGCCAATTGGCCCTCAGGTGGCTGAAAAGTTTGTGTAAAAGTGATATATATTTGTATAAATTGTGTGTTGTGAAATTTTTAATTACAGAATATTTGCATAAAAATTTAATATTATTTGTATTGATCTTCCTCTATTGATAATAAATTTACAATTTATTAAATATTATTCTAAATTTGGGGGCAGCTGCAAAAATATTAGTGATATTTCTTTTAGCACTAGGAATTTGACTTAATCTCTTATCAGTGATAGGACTAGAAAAATTTTCTGAAATATTTCACGAATAACTCCCCATTGTTGCTGCTAAGGTATTGAAAGCAAAGAAATTCCCAACCCGATATTCTTACTACTTACGTGAAAAACTCTATAACAATCATTATCAAATCCATTGTATATCAAATTATTGTTTGTAGCATAAGTCAACCGTGAAAATCGAGCCCCCTATCCTCAAGAACGTCTGTATGTGATATAGCTGTTAATGAAACGAAATAAGTGTTTGTGTTTGAATTTAGATCAATTTTTTTATTTAACATATTATGAATGCTTTAATTTTAAATTAAATTGTCAAAACGATATTGAATGTTTTTTTGCGTAATATTTCCTTTTGGCAATTTTTACGACAGGGAGAAAGAAATTGATGCCATCTTAAACTAAAAATTTGAAACAAAAATTGAATGTATTATCTTTATGATGCTATATGGTTTAAATAAACTTTAATCAAGGTAAAAAATATTACAACTGGTGATTTCTAATGTTTACTTAATGGATATAAAAACAAATCTAATGTTGCTAATTACAATAAACTTTTTTTAACTATTTTATACATATTTAATATTACAGCCACCACACTTTATACCACAACACGGTAGAATAGTTTTATGTGTTTCAATAAACTAAACAAAAATCCAACGGCGTTAATAGAATTATACTTAAATAAAGTTACAAAATCTGCCACTTCTTATAATGTTATAGTTCTTACTCTTCAATTACCCCATAAACCCCAAAGAAAACCTTTTAATTACATTTAAAATCTTTTTAGTGAATTAATCCCAATTTTTAATAGGTAATTGAAACAGATAATAAGGAACTTCCTTCCGTAAAAGCGGATCATGTAAGAATAAACAGTTTTAACCCAAGCTCTTATCAATAATCAAATGTCAATGTTCAAAATATTCCCTTTATTTTGAAATGGGATAATTTTTAAAGGCTTACCTTAAACCGATTGCCAATAATTGTTACTGTGGCTGACATGGAAAAGTACCATATAATAATGCATTAAATAAAGATGAAAATATAAGTTACTATTTACATCAATTATTTGAGAAATTATTTGGAGTTTTAATTCGCCTTTTAAATGATAAAAGCGTTACTTTAAATATTAAAGATAAAATAAAATTGTGATTGCGCACTTTAGTTAGTATGTCAGCGCCCAAGAGTTCGATTCATGCTGTTGACAGTCACTGTTTGAACAAAAGAGCAGAACAATTCCATGGCAATTGTTAGGTTTAGTTTGGTTTTGTTGCTCTACTGTCATTTTGTGCACACTAGGGATAAATAGACCGGGACCTACAGTCTAATGTGGATTCCGAGCCACTAAAAACATCCATGCCATCTAACGATTCGATTCGAATCTGGATTCGAATCTGAAGCCTGTGGTACCAAAGGCTAGAACGCTATCCAACTGGCCATCCGGCCGCTGGCAATGTAAGAGAGTATTTCTCAATGTTAGGATTTTTCCAATGGTTGGAGTTTTCCGTGTTTTCTTTAATACGACAGTGATCTATACTAATACGAGCATCTGCGACAGAAACTCTAATATTGAATACCTCTCAAAGCAGTACTCAGTCTGCCTTATATATTAAGTGTGCTTTTAAAATTGCATAAAATTTCCAAATTTCAAAGTATCTTACGCTGAGTTAAAATTATAAAAAATAAAGAAAAGTTTTGCTTCATTTTCTAAATTTTCTATATTAAAATAGTGTTATGTTTTGAACAAAAATGAAACCATGAGTTTTTATTAATTTATAAATACTCACTCTACAAATATTTTTTTCAAAAAACTATACTGTAAATAATAACACATTAGCACATATTATATTTAATAAGAGCATTTAGTTTGAGAAAATTAATAATCTGAATAACATAATTATGAATAATTAGTCGTATTATCAATTCATATAAAAAGCAATATATGTAAAGGAATTGTTCTTGATATTAAAAATAAATCATATCGTATTGAATATAATCATATCGTATAATAAAAATATCGTATAATAGTAATAAATCATATCGTATGAGTAAATCATATCGTATTGCATACATCGTATTGAGTATAATAAGTACAAAATATATTATACTTTATGTAAATCGTTGGAAAAATAAAATATTGTAACGAAGTATCTCGAATAATTACAGTAAAAAAAAATTGAAATTAATGGAAATTATAAATTATAATAAATTATTGGAAATTATAATAAATTATTGGAAATTGCAGACGTTTTGAATGGAATGGGCGAGTCTAAAAGAGATCATTGGGATCTGTGGCAGGAGAACAACTTCACCTTGAAACTTGCCGTACAAAATGGTAGCTTCAAGAATATTGCCCATAATTTTTTATGACCAATCGAGTTCCATTGCATAGCCTAAGTGCATAGCCTACGTCCGAAAGCGTCTCAAAAAAGGACATAAAACAAATATCATAAACTCTGAGTTCAATTATTAATATGTCTTCTGAATTTCTGATTTGATGGGGGCTTTGAGATTTGCGCTTGATTTAGCTGCATTATCTCAATTTATCTAAATGTTATGCAAATTAAAAAAAAAAAAAAAATACTGTGACGATGAATGATGAAATATAATGAAAAATTCAAAGCTCAAAATTCATTAATTCATGATGATCTGTCATATGTGACAGTTTTCGTGTTAAGTTCTGAAAATGATTCGGATGAAATGAAATGGTGCACAGCAAATTCTGGCAACCAAAAGAGAAAAATAAGTAAAATAAAATGAATAGACAAAGCTATATCTTAACACTATAAAATTGGAAAAATAAAACAATTGAACAACGCTTACTAGAAGCAACATAAAATTGAAGTTCCTCTTTATTAACAAGATTACGAAACTTTACGTAAAAATGAAGTATTGTTACAATTTTGTAAGGTGCATCTTCAGTCAGATCGAAAATCAGGAAGATAGAACATTGTATCCAAACACGCCTTACAATTTGTTTCTTTTGATATGATTTTCTGAAAATCAAATAATGTACTGCCACAATTAGTTTCAAAATAATAGGTAACAGGATTTAATAACATAAAAAGAAATATATGTCAATGCTACCAAAAGGGCTGAATCTTCTCTATACCAAGATAGAATTTTGATAAATTAAGGATAATAAACGAACAGTGCATTGTAAATTGCTAGTAAGTTTTCATTGAAAAAGAGCAATAAAGAAACTTAGACATCAATCAGAATTGGTTTTCTGGGAAATAACATGAAAGAAAATCTAAAGTACAAAATGATAGATATTCGGTGTTACGTACAAGATTTGATTACAGCTTTCATTCCTTTCTTTTCAAATCCAATAAACCTCAAAAATTTCAGCCGTAATAACAATGGAGCGAACTTGAATGATAGCATCGATTTTTTTTTCTTTTAAAAGACTTATGTCAGCTTTTAACCTGTATAATCGATTTTCTATCGAGTTCAAGTTGAACCAATTGCTGGGACATTTGAGAGTAGATCATTCCCGGCATGGTTGACCAAGCGAGGCGAAATGTTTCATATCTCAGAAAAGGACATCCAGAAATATTTTTGCTCTTTAGATATATATTTTGAATTTTTTTAATGCAGATGGTACAAGAAAAATCTTTTGAACCCACTTGGCTTTGTCGACTACAGCATTTACGGAAGTTATGTTGTGGTTCTTCACAGTAAAAGTTAGGGATTAAATTTCTGTTATCTTAACCAGTGCCTTGCGTATTGGTAGTATGGGGCCTAATGGCCACGTGGCTAACGCTCTGGCGATCGGTACGTCGGGTTCTAACCCGGCGGTGCCATAGATGATTGTAGTGGTTCGGAATCCACTTTAAGCAGTAGGTACCGATCTCATATGATCATAGAGCGTCACAGAGCCCAATCAGGGCCAATCAACTAACGTCATCTCGAAACTGTAAAGGGAAACACAGCTCTAGGTACAGTGATGTGATGTGGTGTGGTGTAGTGTAGTAGTAGTATTGGCAGTATGCTTCAACGTTCTAAGCCTGAAGGCATAAGTGTTTTCCTAGTTTTCTCGAGTGTCACATAAACAAGAACCGCTGCCTTTAAAATAATGACGTTAAAGTATTCCTCCCTCCTTTTTTTTTTTTTGTTCGCGTAGTATAGCGTACCCTCTAGGCTTAACTTAGGTAATGTGGACTTTATGTCTATGTATAAGTATCTAATGACTGCATACAAAATTGCCTGCATTTGAGAAATAAAACACATGGCAGTTGGTATTACAAATAAAGCTAGATTTCTACAAGATATTATGATTGCTCATCGCAAAAAGTCTGCTAATCAGAAACTTGATCTCCTGCCAACTTTATCTGCTGATTGGCGATGTCTTACAATTAACGATCTTAGTATGTGGTGTAAATTTGGCTTAAGAAGGGAAAAATATATTTTACACATTGATACTTTATTTTTAAATTTTTATTATTATTGTTTATGAATTACAGAGATTTTAGTTAGCAAGATGCGTAACCTTTCACAAAATAATTATATTAAATGTATTATAATTGCTTTAAATTTCATATGTTATATTTTTCTTGGTGATAGATGCAGCATAACTCAGAAATAATTTTTAATACGTTTAATGTCTATTGCCATATACCATTTTATATATTAAAATTCATATATCAAACACATAGTTTCTCTTATATATCCATGTGAAAATAGTAACGCTTTGATGGCACGGTGGTAACCAAACATAACCAAAAATTGTAACAATTAGAATTAAAGCTCGTTTAAATTAGAAGAACGGAATAGCAGATATGTAGAATCATAAATTAAAATATCTTTTACTTTAACAGAATTAAAAAGGTTTTCAGGAAAAGATGAAGAGCAAGTGTAAAGATACTTTTTTAAAAAACTAGAAATGTTGCTATTTTAACACAATTTCGAATAATTAAGAATAGAATGGCAGATGCACAGAATAATAAAACAAATTGTGTTAATCAAAACAATAATTTTCTTTTTTTCTACTACGCTTCTGTACTATTTTTAAGTGCATTAGACCTGTGAAATTTGCAACAGCTGCTAGTTGCCTAGTTGCCCAAATGGACCTTCTGATTCTATTAAGTTCATTTTTTGCCATTACATGTTTCCCATTTATATCTTTTTCCAATATTACTGACACTCCGGACAAGACAAACAACATTAATTATATTAAATTATTTGATTTGTTGTACCAAAATAGCACACCATTCTGAAATGGAAGCACTACTCATTCAACAATAAAAGCTGCTGCTTCCTAATATCATTCGTGTTCCAATTTTCTTCTCCTGTTGTTCCACAATTGAACCCACTTAATTGTTTTCTTCGCAGATACAATAAAGTTTCCCCAACATTAAAGTCCCGTTTTCCTATTTGAGTTTCAAGAAAGCAAGTGAAAATAAATAAAGAGCGACGTTAATTCGTGCTTTTAGTCTGCCATGGATCCCGAAACGCAAAGAGGGAAAAACAACAGCAGCATGAAAACTTGCAATTCTGAAGATGAAATTTGAGCACGCGATAATTTCGTTGGGGGTCTAAGAAATCGGTCGGCAAAGCTTTTTCTTCTGCTCGCGGAATGAACTATGAAGGCAGGGGGAAATAATAATACCAGAACCGTGTTACATATCGTAATTATCTCGAATGTAGAAGTATTAAGTTTTCCTAAAAAAACGGGAAAAACCGCTGCTAAAAATTAAGTTGCCTATGCCCCTCTTTTTCAAGTTTTCCTTTTATTCCCTTAAACAATTTTGGCTGCCATCCCGTTTCATAATTTTTCTTAATTTTTTGTTCTTTTGCATATTTTTTTTTTCTTTTTTTTTTGGCAAGAAGAGAGCGAGCTTTCCAAAAATGGGAGAGTTAAAAAGGATAAACTAATTTTCGAAATTTGCTCTTTAATCAGTTAGGGCCCTCATTTTATGGAATATGTAATCAAAGCAAATGATGGGTTACGGAGATTCTTCTGCATATATTATGTTTCCTTGCGGTGGCGGTATTTGTGGTGAGAGAAGAGAGCGATACTCGAGAACTTTTTTTTTTTCTCTTCGCGAGACCAGAAAAAAAAAAAAATTACTTTTTTAAAAAGGAACGGACTCTCTCTAATAGAAAAGGATGCAGAATTTTTGAGAAATAACATTTACTTAAAGGCTTAACATATATTACTCAAATTTCGCTTTATTTTATCAGTTCTTAATAAGCGGTTTTAGCAAATAATTAAATTAGCATTGTAATCATTCAGTGTTTGGAAATATTTACTAGGGATGTAATTACAATATTACAATGTGAATAATTATATTTTGAAATACATTTATTGGTTCTAATTACTTATTTTATGCATGAGTTGAATAGTTAATGTCACTTTCAACTTATATACGAATTTAAGAACTAATTAGATCGTTAATTTACGGTAATTAAAGATTCCGGCGCCAAATGAATCAGATTGAATTTTTGGTAGTTTTATTAATTTGCTGGTGATTAAATTTGAAGATATTTACTTATATTTATATAAATTTTCATGTGCCAAAGATAAAATTTAGTAGGTTAATTAAGCGGGATTGGTATGGTGAGTATTTTTGGTAACAGAGATGATTGTAAGGAGTGCAATGATTGCAAGGAAAATGGAAGCACTACTCATTCAACAGTAAAAGCTGCTGTTTTCTAATATCATTCGTGTTCCAATTTTCTTCTCCTGTTGTTCCACAATTGATCCCACTTAATTGTTTTCTTCGCAGATACAATAAAGTTGCCCCGGCATTAAAGTCCCGTTTTCCTATTTGAGTTTCAAGAAAGCAAATGAAAATAAATAAAGAGCGACGTTAATTCGTGCTTTTTAGTCTGCCATGGATCCCGAAACGCAAGAGAGGAAAAACAACAGCAGCATGAAAACTTGCAATTCTGAAGATGAAATTTGAGCACGCGATAATTTCGTTGGGAATCTAAGAAATCGGTCGGCAAAGCTTTTCTTCTGCTCGCGGAATGAACTATGAAGGCGGGGAAATAATAATACCAGAACCGTGTTACATATCGTAATTATCTCGAATGTAGAAGTATTAAGTTTTCCTAAAAAAAAAAAAACAGGGAAAAAACCGCTGCTAAAAATTAAGTTGCCTATGCCCCTCTTTTTCAAGTTTTCCTTTTTATTCCCTTAAACAATTTTGGCTGCCATCCCGTTTCATAATTTTCTTAATTTTTTGTTCTTTTGCATATTTTTTTCTTTTTTTTTTTTTTTTTTTTTGCAAGAAGAGAGCGAGCTTTCAAAAAATGGGAGAGTTAAAAAGGATAAACTAATTTTCGAAATTTGCTCTTTAATCAGTTAGGGCCCTCATTTTATGGAATATGTAATCAAAGCAAATGATGGGTTACGGAGATTCTTCTGCATATATTATGTTTCCTTGCGGTGGCGGTATTTGTGGTGAGAGAAGAGATCGTTCCTCGTGAGGAAGAGAGCGATACTCGCTAAGATTTTCTTTTACCGTGAGACCAGAAAAAAAATTACTTTTTAAAAGGAACGGGACTGTCTCTAATAGAAAAGGATGCAGAATTTTTTGAAACATAACATTTACTTAAAGGCTTAACATATATTACTCAAATTTCGCTTTATTTTATCAGTTCTTAATAAGCGGTTTTAGCAAATAATTAAATTAGCATTGTAATCATTAAGTGTTTGGAAATATTTACTAGGGATGTAATTACAATATTACAATGTGAATAATTATATTTTTGAAATACATTTATTGACTGTAATTATTTATTTATGCATGAGTCGAATAGTTAATGTCATTTTCAACTGATATACGAATTTAAGAACTAATTTGATCGTTAATTTATGGTAATTAAAGATTCCGGCGCAAAATGAATCAGATTGAATTTTTGATAGCTTCATTAATTTGCTGGTGATTACCTTTATCATTAACGATATTTACTTATATTTATATAAATTTTCATGTGCCAAAGATAAAATTTCGTAATATAATTTAGCAGTATTTGCATGGTGAGTATTTGTGGTGACAGAGATGATTGCAATGAATTCTTTTTGTTTATTTATAATGTGGATACGTTATTTTCGAAAAAATGCCTTTTCATTAATAGAAAAAATATATTACTTTTAAAAATTATATTTATTTTATGGCTTACCACCATATGTTAGCAAAAATATTTTTAATTTCATCAATTTTAATGAGAATCTTTCAAACAACTGAAGTATTATAGCAAACATTTAAAAGGTTAAAAATATAACCTAATATTAACTAATGTAAATAATTTATTTAATTATTTTTCTAAAATAATTACATTTTATTATATTTACATGGTTTATGTATGAGCATAATAATTAAATAACTCGATACTTATGAATTTTTAATAGCTAATTAACATAGTTCCCTTTCTGATTAACTAAAAAATCGTGAGATAAATTCAGTTTAATTTTTCAGTAATTTCCAGGATTCACGAACAATAGTGTAATGACATTATATAAATTTGGATGTATTCAATTATAGCATTTTATATGATAGTTTAACGATAGATAATTTCGTAGGGAATATTCATGATAAGAGAGACCTACATTACTCACGAAGTTCGTTTCATTACTTGGCTTCAGATAAACTATTCAAAAATAAATATGATTTCCTTTAATAAAAAAAAAATTATATAGATAATTTAATATAGAGGGGACGAAAAATTAAAAAAAAAAAGGCTGATTGGCCGAAAAAAATAATATAACTGATGGTTTTCTAAATGCTGCATTATAGTAAATTCAAATATGTGTTTTTCATTAATATAGTGGCTTTATAGTTTAATGTGTGCCATTATTGAAACAATTTTTTTTTTAAAATTACAATATTATTCTTAAGTTTTGAAAATCTTCTCTTGCAAATATCGTTCTCTTTGGTCCACACACTGCTGTAATCAATAATGAAAATTTTTCGCAGCATTTATCTCAGTAAAACAAATACCTACTATGATTGACAGCTTTTAATTCAGGTATAGAATATGGGTTGCTGACATACACGCTCAATTTTAATAAACTTCATAGGAAGAAGCGGCATGTCGAAAGATCAAGAAAGCTCACACAACGCATCCGCGCATAGAAACTAAAAGTTGTAGTAAAACCTTCTCAACAACAATAACAACAACAAAAAATCCGAAAAAAAGCTTTCAATCACAAGCTTAGCTATGTGGGCAGTTGACGTATCCTATTGAAACTGAAATTCAATTCAGTATATGCAACATTTGAGAAGTTCTGGAGCAAAAAGAAGTTCCGTATCACTGCAAAATATCATTTTGAATATACCTATTTTGTCTTATTAATTTTCTGAAAAACATAAAGATCGTAACAATGTTTGACAATCACGCTACACTATAACCTCTCGTTAAAGAACGATGTATAGTGTTCATGACTAAATAACTACTGAATTCCATTAATTTGTCCACTGTCAACATCATTTCATGTGATAGTAAAACACAACAATCATAGTTAGGTTTGGTCTGATTTAAATTTCTTTTCAACTATACCTTAAGTGTAATTCAACCTTAAACTGCAAAACTACAACATGAACGAAAAATATTTTTTTCACTGCAATTCAAATGCAATTTTTTCTTTTTTTTTTTTTTGCATTTCAAAAATTATTTCAACCCGACACTGTATTTACATAAGAGATTAACATATATTATTAAAAATAACATGATAGCAGAATTATTTATGCATTTACTACAAAAATTCATCGTCCTCGTCATGGCTCATGAGGGTGAGCACTACTAAGACAAGACTAAATTCAATTCTCTATTTATTGTGTTGTCATTGCCACTAAAAACAATATTATTAAGTTCACATAGTGAGCAATACCCTTTCTTCCCTTTTCCATCTTGTATCCTAACACCCCATATTCGGGGTGACACCAATGTTTCAAATCATACAAATGATGAAAGTCAAAGAGATAAAAAAATTTCATAGCCCAATGATAACGTGTTGCTTGACAGATTCGTATTCGCTGGTGTCACGAGAGGAAGACACGGCTTTCAGAAACTCAATGATATTTGCATCAACGTCATAGTCAAGTACGCATTGGCTCATATTGATTGACAGGGATCTTCCAAAATTTTCCTGTTCGATACTCTAATGCGGGGTAATTATCCCAGGCAGGCTTCATTTCCACCGTCAGTGGACCTTTCATGCCAAACATAAATGGAACATGAGGCCCAGAAAATGGAAATTACGAGGTCCCCAATTAAAGAAATGCCTTTTGAATATATTTGTAGAAAATCAAAATCACTTGGAATATGAGAATGTGCCGCCGGTGAAAAAGGTTTACTCTTGTAGAGCCCTCCATGGGTAATTAAACAGTGATTAATCCTCGTCCATTTTAATGGTTGTCATCGAGCTGATGATCCTCTTTCCGCATCCTCTCTACTGCTGTTTATAGCTCACTCGGATACATCGGTCAGAAATTGCTTTATTAACTCCACGAATCACTTGTATAATTTCGTTGTCTTCCTCCACTGATAATGGAGCGGATGGAAAGGTTCGAGGAAATGGGGAACTAATAGAAATGAATATTTTGTTGTCAGCCTTTTCTTCCGGTTTCATCGTTGGCTGACATGGTTTCTGTAATCGATAATGTGGCTTGTTTAATTAACCACCAATCCATTCTATGGTGATGTGTCATATTTCGAATTGTTTTAACGTTTGCTTTCTTTAAGATTCATTCTGGATAATGTTATTAAAGATTTAATAGGATTTTAAACGCTTAAAATGGGATCTAAAGTTTATTTGAATTCTATAACGTTTTCTTTAC